>JAAAKO020098260.1:0-21832 GCA_010015015.2 Bolitophila cinerea
TGTAGCTGGTTTCTTGTTAAAGCATGTAAACTTTTTCCGCGTAAAAAATGGTTGTCGGAGGGTAGTTCAATATACATATTTAAATATAATAAACAAATATATAAATTTGGGACACCCTGTAAAATATTTTTTTGCGTAAACCAATAAAGTTAAAGCGGCCATTTCTTTTTATTTTTTAATTACTTTCAACTAAAAATAATTCAGATATCGTAATAAGCCATTTGGGATAGATATAAGCAAATTTGCATAAATAGGAAAAACCCGGCGTAATTAAATAAAAAAAAAATCGGGATGCAAAAATTATTGTTTCTTTTACACCCAGCTGTGTTCCAAATTTCAATTCTCTACGACGTAAGGTTTAGGCTCTGATACTAGATGACGGACGGACGGACGGACAGACGGACGGACGGACAACGCGGGATTATAAGTCTTCTCATATTAGCTACGCTGGTATAGAAGCCTAAAACTCTATACGTTTTTGCTATATTAACTAATCTTAAAATGTTTTATAAATAAATCTTTTTTTCAATAGACAAGTTTTAGTTTTTTTAAAATAATCATTACGTGTTTTTGAAATAAAAAAAACGCAATAGTGCTCGGCTTGGCTTCCTAATAATTTTCTAACTTTTTTGGCGGCCAACACCCTATCATCCTATTACGTTTGTATGAAAATTCTTTATTTAAATAAAATATATAAACAAAAAATCAAACGATCGATAAAATAACTTTTATAAAAACTGAATCCTTAAATCTAACCCTTCTTTAAAAATAGTATAGCAGTCAAATTTTGTATGGAAACCATAATATGAGCTACAGGGTTTTATATCGTCGGTCTCAAATAAGAAGAATACAGGAAACGAAGTTGAATTATCAGATTTGATTTTGTTGTTTCTAGTACTCTGATTTGAAACCAACAATATGTTTATTGCAATTGATTAAATATTTTTTTAATAATTGTTTTACCCTCCTCTCAAGAGGGATGGAAGCGATAAATTTTTGAATCGAAACCTCTTATTTGGGCAATACGGGGTAATTCATAATTTTATTTTTAAGTGGAGGATAAAAATAAATAACAAAATAAAAAAATTAAGAAAGTATAAACAAACTTAAAAGAATTACCCCCAAACGCCCTAACAAAAAAAAATATCTGGGAGCAAATCTAGAGACATTTATATATTACATAAAGTCTAATAAAAGATGTTTACGCCTAACCCCGTTGTAATACAGCCGTATCGAAATTATAGACAACTCCTAAAATTTCGTATCAAAAATGGTAATTCAAAAATTGATTTTTTTATTAGAATTATAAAATTAATAAAATGTATCATTTTTAATTTTTAAAGTTGCGATTTTATAGGCATAAATAATAATTTTACTTCGTTACGTTACATTAGCTCAAAAAAGGGTGCCTCCATAACACTGCTCCATAAGTCGTAACATAATTTTAAGAGCGTTACGTAATATATGGACAACCCTTAATTTAAATCCCATTAGAACTGTCACGGCACAATAAAAAATGTTAATCAACATTAAACAAAAAACAAATCAAAATATAAATTAGTAACCTCAGTAAATCAACCTAAAAGAAAATATTTCATTCAAATAACTTAATTTGAGAAGTCATAAAAGTCCCACTGTGCGTGCGCATTCAATCACTTTCATAATTCCCATCATAAACTTCATTGTTAGCAACGAATGCAATCGCCGCAGTGCACCTACGCAGAATTGCCCAACAAAATCAACATCGTCAACAACAAAATAATTATATGCAAATATATTTTATAATCCATTGCTTTACGTGCGTTTACGAGCTAATTGCAACTCAAACATAACGTGCATGTGCGATCCAACGAGCACGAGCGCGCACACTCGCTTTCATTCAAAAGTTGCGTGAGCGCATTTTATAATTTCATGCGATCATGCGCGCTTAAGTCGCGTTGCATCTCTGCGTGTGAGCTAATAACACAGTGAGCAGTTTTAAGAGGTTTTTTCCCGGCCGGCAAACGCATTCCCATCACAATTTGGACACAAATTTTATATTATATTATAATATACATAATACACACTATAATAAGCTATCACAAAAAACGCTAATCGACTTAACTATGCGCCCGAGTTTCTGCACACAGCATGCGTTTGACGGACAAGACGCAAGAGAGCCGACAAGTGCGTAACTCTTAACTCATCATCTTGCAGAGATGCTATAAACTTTTATGTAGTTAGCTTATGTATGTGTATGTGTGCGAGCGAAGTGCAGCCGTTGCGGCTGCAATAAAAAGCGCATTACGTATATATTTTATAGTTGTGTGTGTAGTCTGTACACTGTACATACATACTCTACTGTAGTCTACCAGAGTATATAGAATATAATAATGTATATTAGTTTCGAATGTCGTTTTTTTAATTTCCTGCGTCGATGAAGAGAATTAACGCGCGCAAGATGCAATTAACTGATAGAGGTGAACAGCGAACAGTGTAATTATAACCGGGTAATAACGGGTTTTAGTACACTCGTAAATGTGCACTTTGTGCGGCGCGCGGTTTCAGTGCACAATACACAAATTCTTATATGTGTATGTATCTTGGATTTAATTTCTTATTGATAGATTTCAATGAGCGACTGCGGACGTGTGCGGCAAACATTTTTCTATGCTGCGACGCGATAATTCAATTATATTATGCGCAACTGCATTCTTGATCAATGTTTCGCTTTCATTTTGTATTTTAATGACCCCGCTCGCGTGATTAGGAATTGTGATACGATAAATTGTTTAAATAGCGCATAATTGCATTAAATAATTAGAATATGCCACAAGACAAATTCAAAGTGCCACACGAACGCTACAAGACGTCCAAAAGGTGGGTGTGCCACGACCGACAGACGTCCCTGGACTTATATGCAAAAATCTGCTTGTTCACGGCACACAACGACTTTTAAGATTAAACACACACAAACTAAACTAATATGGAATGTGTACAACTATCGTGCGTTTTAAGTGAACTAAATTGTATTGTATGTATTATGATTAAGCTGCGCGTGTATTTTATTATATGTATATTATTATTTATAGTCAAACGATTTGTTGGGACGGTTCAAATTAAACCGCGACGGACGCGGCACACGCACAACGCACATCTCACTTATTCCATTTGCTTGCGGCTTTAATCGCAATACTGATGATGTTTAAATCATATGTGCATGTGAGTGTGTGTTAATTTTATGTATCCTGTGGCGGGCGCGATGCACTCAATTGTACTGCATTAAACCGCCGAATTTGCGCAGATATTTTACAATTGGACATTGTATGTACATTTTGTACAATGGACGTCTGAACGTCTGGCAAAGAGTACTATGCAATGAGATTTTAAAACTTATTATGGAACTAGTAATATTGGTGCCCTCGTATTTCAATTTAAAATTGAAACATGTACTTTTGTTCTTATGATTTGGTTAGCTTTTCAATACATTTTCATAAAATTATCATTTTTATATTATGCAACGAATTATGATATACACAATACATTTTCAAAAGTCAGTATAGTCACACTTTTTTGACAAAGAATTTTCTGATATGAAAATTGCTGAAAAGTAGTGTAAAGTGCATGAAAAGTAGTGAAAACTTTGTGAAAACAATTTGAAAACTTTGTGAAAAGTTTATAATTTTTTTTATATAATTGTTTTATTTTTAATCTGTATATTTAGAATTTCAAATGATCAAACTTTAGAACCTTATCATAAAATCTTATAAAATCTTACAACACCGAATAAAACCACCCACGAAAATGCTCCGATAAGCACGCCAAACTGCGTTTAAATGCATGATCCACCTGCGCGGGATAGCACATATTGACTCACGTCCGCTGCCTCAAAATCACATCATGGTTCCGAAGTGTGTATATGTGTGTGTGTGAAGTGTATATTTGTACAGTGAGTGCTAACAACCTACCCGACTGCATCGAGACTTGTGTACGCGGTCTAAAGTGATGCGATGAGCCCGACTGATGTGCATTGCTCTCGGTTGGCAGGCATTGCTCGCGTTTTCCTTAGCATATTGTTTAAAATAAACACTCGCGCTTTTATAGTTATATAGCAAATAAACATATAATGAACCGATCGTGATCTCGTTTGCGTTAGTGTTTATACATTTCCTATATGCGCACTAATGTGACTTTCCCGTTATAGACGTACACAATTGTTTGCTTGTGTTCAACATTATAAATATACTTCCGGTTGCATCTTGTGCGTGTGATGATGATGCGATGATATTTTACTCACCTTTTGTGGCCTGGGGCGCTTGTTTTGTTTGGACTTTTGAGATTATAGAAAATCTTTCTAGATTGAGTATTTTCCTAGTTTTTGAATATCATATCCCAGGACAATGAGATTTCATAAAGACTTATTCTGGCAAACATATTAAGATATTACTTTTAACCCATTAAAGTTATATAAAAAAATGGAATGAAAAATTGAGTGGTTAAAGTAATGTGACCAGTAAAGCAACCAAAAATTATCGCTAATAATATGATTTTAAGTGCCTAAAAACCCCGTTACAACATTGTTTTAAGCCCTTAAAATATGCTTTAAACATACATAAAAACACCAAATCTTAAAAAATAATAATTCACATTTAAATATAGTTAAAATGATGTCCCTAATATAGATAAACTTCAAATTTCTACATTAGATCATGGAATTATAGTACGAAAAATTACATTTATTACTATTTGAAGTTTGTAATTATAATATCTTTTCATAAATAACAAACAATTTGCTTAAATTATAAAAATTAAAATAATGCCTGATATTTGAAAAAATACGTTTTTATAGAAAGGAAACTTCATTCTACAGCGACGAATGTAATTGGAGCATACTTAAATTTCACCTCAGAGTTAGTATATTTGTTAACAACAAATTCCTCTCCAGACAGTAACTGTCTTCAATTCGAGTCCGCTTTTCTTTTGACATTAATATTTTTCTACAGATTTAGCTGGTTTCTGCTTGTTTTTGGATAAAATAATTAAAATATGATAAAAAGTCTTTCATTTCGGAGGAAAAACACAGAATTATGTGAATGGGTATGAATCTAGCATTTTCATTGAATCAAGTGTGATACAAATTGTTTTTAATTTACCATTGAATGTTCTTCCTGTGTAACACAACAAAATAAAATCAAATTGTATTATAAAATAAAGTTTCTTCACTCATGAGATTGACCCATATTCAATCCGACAAATATGGTCCAACATATTATTCTTACAATTACCTAAATAAAATTAATATGAACCGAAGACAAAATAACCACTAACCAGTCCATATTTTACATATTTTCTAAAATTAATTGGAAGAAATGAAAATGATATGCCAAACACCAATTCTTCACATATTCACGCTGGATGACTGAATGTGTAAAACACGGTGCTGGAAGCTATAATGAAAAAAATGACATAAAATCTCCATCTCAGGGCGTCCATCACAATAACAAGCACGCCGCTGGCCGCTGTGCGTTGCCGCTGTGCTGCCCGCGCCGCGCTGACTCGCGCTCATTATAAATATGTATACACAAACATCAACACCAATAAATATGCATATTTAAGTGACCGTGTAATAACTAAACTCGTGCGCGCACGCACACTCTCGCCTTTCGTAATACACTGACTAAATATTTAAACTCGATCCATGTTTGCGTGGTCGTTAAACATAACGCGCACTCGCGCGCTCACACATATCAAATAGACACACTAGACACTTGTGCATATTATCTCACAATTTACATCTTTGATTTTTTTGACCGCTGCCGAGATGCTGGCTTGGCTGCTGTAAGACGCTCTCGGCTTCCCGGTCGATTTTTATTTTATTGAAGATTCCATAACAAAGAACATAACAAGAGCACACAAGTGCGCTCATGATGCCATAGCTCATCATAGGCATAGGCCAGGAGAATATTTATGCCGTAGTGATGATCTATTGTGTGGACTGTCGGATGCAAGCACTTACAGTGAAGTACGGAGCAATATACATGTTTAAATAGTACTATATATAATAGCTAAAGTGCATTTGTTGTGGATGCACACCACACCCAGCAGCAAAAGTGCATCTCACACACAGACTCTCAGAATAAAGGAAAGTGTGCATCGGCCAAGATAAACAAACCTTGGGATCGCTCGCGCGCATGTCGAGAGTGTGCACGCGCCCGTAAGATCCACTCAAGATCCACTGCAAGTACATATTTATATCAGCGCAACATATAAATACATATATACATATATAGTACATAATATATTCTTGTACGTACATATCAATATGTTCACATTGATATGTATGGAATACTTGCACGAACTCGTTTTTCTCGGTACATGTTTTCATGTTCATGTTAAATGTTCATATAGTATATATGTCTTAGAGAGGTAGTATACACGACGAATGCCGCGTGTTATTCTTCCTCGGAAAATAATACAAAAAACACACACACAATAACTTGAGGTTCTCGTGTTCGGCTCAGTAAATGAAATTGTATATAAAACATACATTCGATATTAAATTTATCGCATGGCATTATTATTTATAAACACAGTCTATTAGTGAGTTAGCGTAAGTATATAATATTATAGTATAGAATATATATATATATATATTAGTTAAATGTTAAATGCATTCAGCAAAACGCAGCGACAATAAATCCAGTCGAATGAATTTATTATAATTATTATATGCGGTTGCACATCAAATAAATTCAAGAAAATTATGCATTCATAGAACTGTGTGTGTGTGTGTGTGTGTGCTGTGGGTGCTGATGACTAATTTGTTGATTGTTTTTATTCGGGAGAATAGTATTTAGTACCGTTATAAACATTTTATTATATACTAAATACATTGTTAAAATGCACAGCAGCGTCTCGAGAGACGAATTGAATTGTAAATTCTATAATCACGAGCTGGGGCTCGGTCGCGTTGCTCGGTCAAGCAGCAACACCGAGGAATGTGAGATGATCTATTCGATTACTTCAACCTTCTGCGGGGATTTGCTGTGACCACACGATTAATGACTCAATGCACTTGGTCTTGAATCATAGGCACAGACGCACAGGAAAGGACAGCGTATACTTCGGAGAAACACAAAATTTTTGTGGTGACATTCAGACGAGTGCGCGCGCCACTTCTTTTGTTGGTGACCGCGATGACAAAAAACACCTCACTCATCATTACCGAACCGTCCGTGGTTCCCTGAAACTTAACATAAACACACATACACACAAGAAACATCACTCACACACAAATTATGAGTGAGTGTAGAAACATCGAATTAACAAGAACCACGTAAATATTTACACGTCTATTATGTTGACAACACAATCGGACGTTATGTGTAGGCTAATGGTCGAACAAAACATATATTATAATACCATTTACCTTTAGAAGGTTTTACCAATTGTAGCGTCAGATTTGAGGACAAACAAACGCATATTTGAAAGAGATGACATCATATAGCATACAGAGTGCACGGGAAGGTTATGAAGATTTCATTGGTGTGATAGACAAACACTTTGGAATGATCGGCAGAGATGATGCGTGTGTGTGCTCGACTTATGAATAATTATTTTGTAATGTGAATCGGCAATTATGATATCGTTTTTAGTCTGGAATATTTCAAGTACATGCCAAATGGTCAGAAATGTATTTTTAATATTTTTATTTTTAAGGAGTCAGTTAAATCATTTCATTAACAAATATAAAGAGCAAAAGTCTATAAAATCTGTAATTGTCTTGTAATTTAGCTTTTATGCACCTTTCTATAAAGTGCACCAATATTTCAAGATACATATCTTTATGTTATATAAAGTTTATCACCATAAATCTGCTAAAATGATGATTTCAACATCGTTATAATAACTATAGAGTTTCTTTTAATAAAGATACAATTTTTACTTCCTTTAAATATGAGTAAAAGCTACAAAAAGGTACTTGCATTAATCAAAACAAAAGTTTGATATATTATAGTAGCTCCTAAAGCTCAGAACGTATTGTTACCAACTTCGAAAACACGGATCTCAAAACTCAGTACGGGCGGTATAAAAAAATAGGTTTTACTTACAATAAAAAAACATTACTTTACATAAATATAATAACATAAATAAATATAGATTTGTCTATATGTGTACAAACATTTATTAAATCTACCGTGTCTTCTACTATTTAGATGACATCTTAATCGGTGGAACGTAAATAACTGAGTATCAAGAAAGCTCATATTCAGTCTTAAGCCGTTTAAACGACCACAAAGTTTAATTAAATATATAAAAATGTAAATTTGTGAAGTCATCAGTTGAATATTTAGGTCACATTCTGTCAAGAAATAAAGTCGAGCCAAATCCAAAGAAAATAAGAGCAATATTGTCTGCTCCAAATCCTCAAACAACAACAATTTTTAAAGGGTTGCTTTTTATATTTAGCCAAATAAATAGTTATTTTTTCTTTAATCTGTAATATATGACATTTTGACATTTACTTTTAATAAGCTTTAATGAAACTTAATCATAGCTATACTATAGTTGATTAAAAGCAAAGTAAAAGGAGAGAAACAGGAAAAAGGAAAAGGAATAGTGCCATTTGCATTTTGTATATCAAATAATAACAACTTGAAAGCTATCACCAAAATAAAGTAAAGTTTAAATCAATATGAGTTAATATATATTTTTCTGGAATCGTGGTCAGAATTTTTTTTATCAAAATATACAATTATAAACAAACTATTAAAAAACGCTTATATAAACCTTCAGTCGCTCTTTTATTGCCTCGTTTAGTCCAACTACTGCAAACGAAACGGCATTAAGCATATAAGCAGGTTGTATATCTTACCTGACTCCCCCAAAACCGTTTCACAAGAGGAAGACCCAAAATTTGGCTGCCATTTGTGAAGAACATTATAATAAATAAACTTTTGTCTTTTACTCAATCCTTTATACATTATCATTTTAGTGTTTTATGGGTAACAAAAATTGTCTATTTTTTATTTGTAATATGAATTGTAGCCATCAATGAGCAAATAACAATTGTGTTGGGATAATTCCCAAAAATAATGTTAGTTTATAACACATAAACATGAAGGATATAAAGAAATAATATGAATAAACTTTGTGTTCATAGGTTAGGTTATAATAATTAACCATCCATAAATGTTGTTGAAGACGCCACAAACAAATTTTCCGATAAAATGCCAGTGACATTTTGCCTTTCGAGCGCGCGCCAAAAGAAAATCAATATGGAAAATTATTGGAACGATGAAAAGCACGATGTTAAAATGACGTTAACCTCGTGTGAAAACAGCTTTCTGGTGGGTGGCCCTGTTATACAAGACGACGACCGACATACGGCACAGCAGGAGCGGCGACAGAATTATATATGCTCCAGATCCAAATGAGTCATTTATCCCACACAATATTCTATATTATACGTATTACGCGTGTGTGATGTGTATAATGTATATATAATAACTCTCTATAAAATATATACCCTGCACAACAAGTAATAAATATGCAAAATGATTATGTAAATGTACTGTACTATTATGAAATGCCATTTTCCATTAGAACTTCCGTGCTGGTATGCATGGCATAATGTCATCAAGTGTTTTAGTTTAATGTCGTCTATAAAGCTTTGCAAACACGTACTGACATAGTGGGACGGCTATGAGATGGCTGAGATGGCATAGATTTGACTAGCACGCATTCAGGCGTCCTTCAAGATTGGATTATGTTTATATATATTGATTGTTGATCTTTATGTTTATATATACAGTTAATATATATGTAGAGTAGATTCTAGAGCACATCTCCGTGATGATGCGGAGGCGCTTGTGTGCCAGAATATATACACTTAACGAGGGGCGGACGTTCTGCATGGCCTTGCTTGCACATAACAGAATAACGTATATATGTGATTATTATGTGTGTATCTGTACATAAACATGGAGCTTAACAGCGGTGGCTCACATAACAATAAAATTGGCGCCGCCAGAATGTCTATACTATATTTCCGTTGAATTCAATCGAGAAAGTATGTATATTTATTCCGTGCAAATTGCACGATACCACGTATTCGAATTAATTTACACAGAATTACAAGAATATTGGAAATGGAAAATTTATCTTAATATTGAATGGATTTTGTTAAAATATAATAAAGTGGCGGATGACATAAGTTCTTTTCTAAATAATGGCTTCGGCGAAAAAAAATAAAATCGATATTTATCGTTTTGTTTTAACTGTCCCAGCAAAATAGAAAGGGGTCTCATGTATCTCATGTCTTTCATGTAATTCCAAAAAATGTTTAAATAAGTTTTCATAGTTTTTAAAAAATATTAGAAATCCATGTTTTTAATGTATAAAAATATTAAATTATAAATATTTAAATTTAATTTAAATTAAAAATATATTTTTTTTAGTAAGATTTTAAGTGAAGTGAGTTTTTTTGTTAATTCCACTTGGTATAAAAACCTATTTAGTACACTAATGCAGACAGCTTAAAATCTTGAACACATTTGAATTATATTTAATAAAAGCGTATTGACGCACCAATAAAAAAGATTTAATAAAAGCAGGCAATCGTTTCAAACTTCACCTTTGATCCTTTGCGATATTTTCTTTATGTATAATAATTTGAAATAGTGTTTTTATTTTATTATTACTAATTTAAAAAAACATAAACTCAAGTAAAATCAAAAACAAGGGGAGACATAGGTGATGTTTCCACGATTTGTTTTTTTGCTTTGATGGGAAGAGTATTTAAGGAAGAAAGTTCCAAATCTCTAAAACTGTAGTGTAAATCTTTACCATTTTTCTGAAATCTTACTTATTTTCATTATCTGGTAAAAAAATTATAACAATATTTCATTTCGTGGTAACTAAAAAATCTGAAAGTTTTTTACAGGAATTTTTTGTAGCAATATTTAAATTTTAATATATTTTTATTGTAATAAAGGTTTAAAAAAAAGTTTCTGGGAACGTAAAGGATTATACAATACAGAAGCAATTCCTCAAAGTCAGTAGGATTTTGTTTTGAACATTTTACGTCAAGAGCTTTTGCAGAGCAAATTGACTTTCAAGCTAATCTGAAGTATTTGAGAACACTTCAGTGTTTTTTCAAGTTGGACCTCGGTAAGCGCTAATTTTCCAATTTGGTCCGCTTGTGAAAATGATTGCGAATTGTTGCTCTAAAAAACGTGATTAAAACGAGAGAGTCCACTTGCGGTCCAGAGATCATCATCCAAGTCTCTCAAAGCTTAAGAAAATAAGAAATAACTTGGTAAGTTGATGCTTTTTGCATTTAAATTGTTGCGTTTTAAAAGATTTTGGGTCAAGTCAACATGTTGTTGTAATTCATATGTATATAACCCTAAAACGCACACCTACAGAATAAAAATAAGGACGCATCTGAAGAAGAAAATATTTAAACCGATAATTCTGGTTTCACTTTTTTGGGCCGATACCCATGATAGATATATTATTGTTTTAGATTTGTATTTATAAATATATAAGATTTCATTAAGATTGGATAATGCTTTTTTTGTTTTGGACGTAAAATTGGAAATACAGAAAAACTGAAGTCTCGAATATCGAATATTGGCTTTTTCACGTGATCCCGCTTTCAGTTTTGATTCTGTGGATACTTTCACGCGAGGTACTAACTCGTCCCGTGCGTCTAATTATGCTTGGTGATTTAACGCCGCCGCGCCGCACGCACTACGCGTAAATATATTTAGTTTAGTTTAGTTTAAATATATCAACAAACAAATGCGCGTGCATGCACTCTTAATAAATAAACAAGTTCTCCAGAGAGCGCTAAGCGCATCGAAAAGTGCAGCTTTAAATATAACAATTCTCTTCAGATTGTTAACCCTAATATCTTACTGCGCTATGAAAGCGCAGATGCGCGGTTTCTTTAATTATATATACACGCTGCTGCCTGCCATTCGACGATGATGATGACGAAAACTGGTTTCAGAAGACGTTGAACCGATAAAGATTATTCTATGTGTTTCGTCATGAGCGATATATGACTCATTCTTTGCGGTTGCTGTTTTCTTTTCTTCTTTTCCGTATTTTCACTTTACGCACACACGCACACGCATACAAACATACAGTATACATTCGGCATACAACGCAAACAACAACAATGTAGAAGCGTGCAAGGGCTCGCCACCGCACGCGTTGAAATGCAAAGGGACGACTCTGACATCATAATCGATCTCCCCGTCCTGCCCGTCCCGACACACCCGCACACACACTTCATTGAAATATATATTATATGAATTACATGCGATTTTCGAATTGATATTTTCTTATCAATTTTCCCGGAAGCGTGTGCACAATTCCGCTATGTATATAGCATATAACACACAGCCAAACGCGCACGTGCACTTGAATCAATCGTTAATTGCTTCCATCAGCGCTCTGACTCGATGGGCTATAACATTTAATTGAAGAATACTCTCGCGCGTCATTCAATAGAAATTTCGTCTTATTTAATCTTATGTTTTATACTACACTATAGAATATAAGAATTAAGACATAAAAATGTGTATACGATTATATACTATTATAATAAACCGAAAAATCCATCATTTTCATAAAGCGATGTGCAGCATCGTTCTTTTGAAGTTAAGTATATATAATGATAAGCCCTTCTTCAATTTATTCGTTATAATAGGTTTAAATTGGTCTAGTTTTTTGTGTGTGTATGTGTGATTATGTGTAAGAGTGTGTGCGTGTGTTTGTGAATTTCGATGCGCGGCCACTTCAGAAGACGCTCGTGCGAGTGCCGCGGGCCACATTGTAAGAAGTCTACGCACGCGCACTAGATTCAGCGTTGATGAGTATGAGCATTGGAACTTTCAAGCCAGAAGGGTCCACCATTGTATTCTCTAATTTGCGCCCGCACGAATGCATTCGAACATTTAATTCGAATGCGCCTCTGTGTGCAACACTTCTTACGAGTGCATCAGCGTAAAAAGACACTATACAATCTAAACTCATAATAGAAAATACCGCACCGCGCAAACGAGCAAAGGTCACGAGGTTAAATTATCATCGCATTCTAGAATAACTGAGATAAGCAAGTGCACGCGAGCGAATAAGGGCAATCGAAAGTCTCTCTCTTAATGTGTTTGTTCAGTAGTGCGCTGCGATGCTCGAATCGATGTGAATTGATAAATCCTATCCGTATTCCGTATGGAATGCATTTTCGGATTACATGCATCGGGGAATTTTCAATATTTATGCGCGCCCATGTTATCTTTAATGACAACGCTTAACGTCACACGAAAAGATAACTAATTAATATAAATTAGGTATACTGGTGCGTTTATCAAGTGAGCTTTATAATCGATGTTTCGTTAGATTTGTTGTTGGTATATTAGTTTTTTGAAGAGCAATTAGAGATTGTATGAATAAAATTAAGATTTCCATCAATCTATCAGTTAGAATTTGTAAAATGAAGCTTTAATCGGTTTCAGTGGTTTTTTACGGCTTTGTAATGTGACAATATTTCATGGGATTTTATGTGAGAAACTGAGATTTTAATGCTACTGATGCTGATTTAGGGAGACCGATTCGAGATATAGCTGCTTTCTTTTTTTCTTTTTGATTTGATGATTGTGTATGTTTGGTACTTTAAATAAACATATTTTTTGTAATTTATAAATTGTAAATTTTAATCTGTGAAAATAGATAGCTTCATAAAAGTTTCACTGTTATTTTAGGGTTTTCGTTTATTCATTAGAAAAAAATACAAAATGACTGAAATGTTCTCTTGGTGGGGAACTTTTCACAAACAGCGGAAAAAATCCTACTTGAAATCCAAAAATGCAATTAATTTTCGTTTTTTTTAATTGATTAATATTTATAAATTTCCAAATAATGCATCAATGAAAAAAAAAATTGTTTTCACCCAATTCTGGTACTAAATTAATATTGAAGGTTTAAAAACTGAGCAATTTTTATTATTTTGTATTAACGAATATTAAATATTTCATATTGCATAAAACTAATATATAAATATTTTCGTTTTTTCATAACTGTATTAAATATATTCCAAAAACTTTTTTTAAATTATAAAAATTGTTTTATATTTTTTATATATAGCACTTATAACATAATTTTTATTTTATTTAGACTTATACTTTAAATAAAAATACCAATTATTAGAGGTAATTTCTGCTTGATGACTTATTTAACATGATAAAATCCCTGTACTTATATGTATATTGATTTTTCTTAATTTGTCAAACGAATGTAAGACAGTTTTAAAACAATAATCATGATATATATATATATATATATATTTTATTTCATTTATGTTATTATGTTTACCGTCTATTCCATATTTTATTTCATATGACTCGTTTTTATGATTTATTTTATTACAAAAATATTCTCTAATTTATTTGTATCTGTAAAAGAGTAGTTATAGTATGGCATTGACCATTAATAGGGAATTATTGTTCACAATGAAGATAACTAATTCAGTTATATTAGTAAAAAAATATTACAAAATCTAAAAAGTTAAGTAAGTTAAAATCTTGTGTCTTATTTTCTGGAAAAGTTCTCCACTGTAAAACGTAACTGTGATTCAAAAAAAAAATTTCACTTTTTATTTTCCTATGTAAATTTATATAATATTATTCCATTATAATTTTAATCTTTCTAAAATCCTTATTTTTGGCGAATATTTGAATCAATTAATGAGTCGATATATTATAAGTAGTACCCAGATTTTCAAGTGAAAACTTATGTACTTTTCAGAAAGCACATTTTTGAATCGGATAATTTGAAAAAAATATGGATTATATTATTTTACATACAAAAAAAATAATTACAATATACAGAGAAACAATTCGTTAAAAGTATGTTTTCACTTAAAAATCCGGACTGTCAATTCATGGTAAGCATTTAAAAATAGTTCGTTTTCAAGTACCCTACATAAATGGTTTTTTTATTTTTACGATATTACCAATAAAAATGTTATCCTAATAATTTAGACCCTAATTATATGTATTTATTAATTTACTTAAACAAATCAAAATAAGTAATTTAAAATTATCAGACTGATGAAAGGTAGATTTTTACTTGAAAGCCAAACCGTAATTATTATCAATTGTTATCAGGATCTAGGCATTTTCGCTATAAGCCCGCCTGACGTGCCCTTGTTTGTGGATTCGTGCTTATGTAGTCATTTTTGTATCGTAGATCCTAAATATGATCTTGGCTAGGGAGTACGCCCACTTTCAACATACTAGGAACTGTTTACGATGGTCATGAAATGTTTTTTTATTTCATCGTCATACTTCGTTTCTTTCAAAATCATCATACTTCGTCCCATACAGAAAAGAAATGATTCTAGAAATGTTATCTAAAGACGACTATAATTCTTTATTCAGGCTTAATTTTATGTTTCTCTTTAGAAATCTTTTATCATTACAAAAATCGCCAAGAGGAGGACTATCAATATTTTCCTCTTCATGACGTTCAAATTAATGATAGTTTGTCAAATATATTTTTAAGCCTAACATTTCACCAGAATTAATTATGTTACTAATTGCACTGATGCTTTTGGATACGTGACCATCACATTTTCTCCGTTTTCATAATAAGTTTTTAGTTTTTATTTCGCGGTTATTTTACAATATTTTCTACATATATATTATTAAAGAATATATCACTAATCATTGTTTTTTATGTTTTTCAGGTGGGTTTTGCTGAAGATTTAAAACGTTTGGCATAGAATTTTCGACATTATCAATACGAATCCATCAACCGTCAGGTTTGTTATGTGGATATAAGCTATAAGTAGCTGTGATTCTTCGAAATTCTTCTGTACTGTTTTTAGCTATGCCACAAATAATATTTTATTAAAAATATATATGTTACCGGTTATTGAAAACAATAACATATTTTTGTTGGCCACCAATAATTTGTGCCCAAAATTTTACCAATAAAAATCAATATTTTCAGATAAAATTACATAAAACAAATGTTAGAGACAAAATAATTTTTGTACCCAATTATGATTGCGGACACCCTGAACAAAAATTATAAAAACGTGTCAATATGTTAAAAAGCTAATTGATTTTAAAAAATAGTGGATTTTTCATCAAAAATACCCTCATCTCTTGCGGATTGGTTTTCATAGAAGTTTTCAACAACTTTTCATGGAAAAAATTCATGCTTTTCGATTTAATATTAAATCAGATTTGAATCGATTGATTAAAATAAGCAATTAATTCAAATTTCCTCGTTAATCACATCTCTATCGATTAGCTAACGATAGACTAAAACAAAAATGCCAATAAAGACTTGATGCGGAAATCTTTTCACCGGCCGTCTCACAAGTATCCCGCGAGAGCACACGCTCGCGTTCCCAATAAAAAAGGCGCACATAAACAGGTTTCAATGAACTCAAGCCAGGCAGCCGCAATATTTACTGTTGTCTTGGGTCTTGTGTCTTTTCCTCTTTACTGTTTGTGATTATGTGTAAGTGTGTGTGTGTATGTGTGTGTGTGTGTGAGTATGTGCACAATGAAACTTGTCGCCGCAAAACACGACGACGCAACGCGACGCGTCCATCGAATGCGACGCCGGAGTTGCATCCATAAGCGGTACTTTGGCGATGAATTTATATTTTATATACTCTCTACGTGCCTTGGATACAGTTTATTTATCGCGATGGCACACTATTGATAGAGCTTCGCTCGGCCACTGAGCTTGTGCGCTGCTGTTATTTGTTTAATGCACGCTTACGTTCCAAATTCGAAGCGTTTTCCGGGCAATGTGAGCGAGATCATTAAAATCGCTCCACACACACGAAAAGTCGTTAAAAAACATGCTGTCACCTCGAGCATACTCGTAATAATGCATGCCTAAACTGTACCTAATAAAATTAGTATGTGCGCTCCCAGCTCGCATCGGCAAGAGTGTATGTGTGTGTCTGTGTAGTATGTCTGCGACGTGTGCGGAAATGTTTTCGAGTAATAATAAATTGTGTATGTTTTAATTTTTGGTACTACATTTTCGGGCATACCGTTATTCTAATAGCGCCATGCCCATGTTCGATAGAATTTCAAACGGAATGTGCATAATTTTGTATGAATTTAAAAATTTTAATAATTCGAAAGACGATGCACGTACGATGAGTGACTTATGTCATGGCCAGTCACAAAACTTTACGGCTTTCTAGGAAGTGTTTGGATAACCGTTAAATCGGTTTATTGATAATGGATGTTGTTAACACCCGAATCTATTTTTAGACCTTGTGAATACGTAATTGTCATGAGGTAATGCCAATTCAAACATTGAGTCATGCAATTGTTTGTTTAGAATTCAAGTAAATTGCGACTTGTGAAACATGTTCACTTAACAGACGATCATGTAACTGTACGATAAACGTAGGTGTTGTTTTTTAAAAAATATTTTTCGCATGTCGATATTTTTCTTGACTATCGATTATTAAAAAAATATATTTTAAATTTATTTATTTATGAAAATTTATTCAAAATTCTTGCTTGCCGCCCGTGTAAATAGTCAAGCAAAGCGTGTTGACCGCTGTCACCAATGTCGAATCGTATGTTTACGCGTTAGCTATAAGCTTCTTTCCTCAATGTACCACATGAACAAACACATTATGGCAAAACATCCGATGCCATCTCCTGGGTGACGATAATGTTTGCAAAAGATAAAACAAATAATTATATGTTTGTACTCTGTTTTTCTAGAGGATTATGCGACATAAGATCGACTTACGGCAAACATTGGAATATAGAATTTATGAGATCATCGCGTGCGCATAACGCTCAAGTGTGACTCGAAGAATATTTCGCTCAAAAATATTATATTATATATCTGCCATATATACGTCAAATAATGCCTCCGAATGTGATCTCAGCTCATCTCACATATGTGCATAAAAAATATACACATACTAATTAATGAGCAAACAAATATGTTCGCCGAGAATATTATATATATGTAATATGTATATTGATATAATTGGTCTTGATCAGGGCAACCCAAAATAGTACTCAAAATAGGCAAAATCACGGAAGCTTTTAAGATTTATATTTGATTTCAATTTTATATTTGGAATACAGTATAAATAACTAGTACATAAGATAAAATATAACAAATTAGTAGATTAAATACATTAAATTATAGGCATAAAATAAATCGCTAAAAAAAAGTGCTCAAAAAAATGTTTACTCTTAAAATAATAAGCACCCTTAAAAAATGTGCACTTTAAAATAAAAGCTCTTGACGAAGAAAAACCATTCTCTAATACATAAATAAGCATTCAGAAAATATAATGTGCAATGGTTTTCTTCAAAGGCACATTTTTATTTTTTCAATCAAATTTTTATTTTGAGATCGATTTTGAATTATTTGCTGTATAAAATTGAATTTTATGGTGATCGCTGAATTGAATGCATTTAATATTATTTTAGTGTACCTCTCTGACTGCAAAGATCAGGTGAAATAATTACAGTTAAGCTTATAAATATTTAGCACGGTTGTATAAAAGAGTGTTGTTTTCTCGAAAATCAAAATATCGACGAAAATCTCGAATGTCAAAATTTGGATTAATTATAAAAGTTAATCCGGATATTTCCGGATAATTTTATTGTTTTCTCGTTATGAGTTATGCGCGCAGCGTAAATAATACTGCATAATACTGCATAATACTTTTATCAGACCTAGAATTATTTGTCGAGCATATTTTTGTTAAGATTTCGACCCCAACCCGTTGTAAACTGAATACGCTCTATTTTTCACTCGTTTTTAATTGCGAATGTCACGTGTCTTAAACACAATAAAACACGACAAAAAATTAAATAGACCCCTTCAAGTTTCACTGGTTTTACGTGTTTTGAACAGTCGGTTTATCCTCTTTTAAATCGTTCACTAGTTTAAAAATAAAACATACGCACCTTATATTAAAATGATAAAATTTAGTCTTGATGACTCGCTAAAGTAATTTTTATACCTTAACCTGGAAAAGATTATTATGATACATCTAAACATACACTAAACTACATGACTTCGTTTTTTCTAACCACTTTGGAAAGAATAGTTTATCGTAATATTAGATATGGTCTACTGCAAGCTAAACCATTACACATAAACCAACCTGTTTATAGAGGAGGTAGATCTGATGAAATCTCTTAACACCAGATATTTTTCCGCACACAAAACTCTCAGGAAAGAAAATAGGTTATGTGAGCTTTAGTTTTGGACATAATATCAATCCCACCACAAGTCGTTTGATTTATGAATATCAAGACGCATAATAACTTTAATAAATAGTGCTACTTTGTCAGTAGCAGTAACGCAAAGATGCCATCAAGAGAGGTACTATGCCCACTCCTCTAGAGCCTTGTAGTTGATAGTCTTATTTAAGCTATAACCTTATATGGATACTTTTGCCAGTGATATGCGGATAATATTTGAATCTAAACGGTTTTCCAGACAGAAATTAAAGCATTTTTAGCCAGTATTGTTGATTTAAAAGCTATACATTAAAATAGTATTATAATATGTAGTATATATAATATTCCCCAAAGATCCATAGGAATGTCTCGCCAACTCACACAGCTATATATCAACAATAATGTAAGGCTGCGGTGGGTTCCAGGTCTTACAGATATTTCTGGAAATGATAGGCTCTACGAAATGGTTCAACACATGACTTGTATGGCTGGAGCCAATGGCGTGCAGATCTTATACCAACTTTAAAGCTGAGGTCTGTTAGAGCCAAATTATGAGTCCTAATAATCGGGATGGATAGACTGGAGCAGTTTAGCATAAGCGGTAAATTAACCATATGATTTGTCTAATCGTGTGAGCCCGTAAAATGGTTGCGTTTCTGGTGTGCGATGGAAAAGGGATTTGAGAGGGAGAGAGAACGGAGGTCAGAAACAAGATCAAAAGTATATGTGGGACAAATCTGAAAAATTATGACAATCTTAACTCTTTATCAGAAGCATGAAGCACAGATCGGCAGGTATAGCGAGATTCATTCTAAATGGCAGTCGACAAAGAGTATAAGCACACTGAAGGTAGAGGTTATCTGTAAGGAGGTTCCTCATTCATTGTCTCATTGTATTTATAAGCACCACCATAAAAGTTAAGTCATGAGCTCCGTAAAATACTCTATATGTTTATGTTTACGACTCTCAAGTGTTAGATTTTTTACATTAGATCCTACCTAATCTGCGTTGACATATCACCTGGGCTTAGGATGAGCCCAGAAGATATGTCAACACTCAAACTTAAAGATATTTCGAGTTTTATGCAAAAATCAAAATGGTTTAAGTTTTGTAGTCGGTCTTTTTAAAGATGAGAAGAGCTTAATGTGTCTAATCTGAGATCTGTGTTTATTTATTTAGTTAAGAGACATATTCCCAAAATCAATTCAATCTAATATAATTTAATAAAAAAAAAATTGAATAGATTTACAATAATTAGATTAAAAAAAATATGCTTCATAATGAAATAAATATGCTCTAAAATGCCAGAATATACAAAAATATGCATATACGAGTAAAATATGCTAAAGTATGCACAATCAAATATGGCTTGAAAGAAACCAGCTTAAAAAAAACGGCGACCTAGCTCGACATCTCTGAAAAATCATGTATTTACATATTTTTTGGTTGCCCTGATTATTGTGTGTATATGAATATAATTGATCATGAATATAAGTGTTTGTACCGTTTCGTATCTGTGTGTCTGTGTGTGGCGGCCTCATCGCAATTTCCACTCGCACGGCGGGAAATGCAAATACACGACGACGACACAACAATTCAGCACAACAAACTTAAATATATACTCGTATATAGTTAAGACGGAATACGTAATGAATGAATAACTCTCTGGATTGCGGCTATTCATTCAATATACTCGAATACTAGAGGTTGTACAAGCACATGAGCGGACATCACGCTTGCGGTGACGGTATCGCAGTGCTATGCCTCTAGAGCTCGGTGCGATATGCGAACACAAGCGCACTCAAGCGGCACGATGATCGAATCACAATTGCTAATGATGTGTGAAATCCTTGACGCGTCCAATTTGCTAATCACGCGCCTATTACTTATGCGCTTAATTAGCACACCGATCGTCGTCACAGGCGCGTCCGAGCACATGGTGTGTGGCATCGGCATGTGATGTCATTAATATATTAAACGATCGGTCAGAGTTGTTTACAATTAATCGATGTGACTCAATCGCTTGGCGCTGAACATTGTAAAACTGTTTTTTTTTACGACAACTATAATACGAACATCTATTTCAGATGGAAATGTAACAGCGCACCGAAATAGAACGTTTGTTTTGAATGTGTGCGGTTTTTGTGCGGTGCACGCACGCATCTGGGAAGCAACAGTATGCACCGCAAATGACGACACACATTTTCAGTCGTTTCGTCGGATGGGAACTCAAAGAATTTGTGCGCGTGCGTGCGTTTTAGCGTCGTAGCGCAGTTAGACCGAAATGGATATTTGAGTCTCTTCAAAATACCAATAATAAATAGCAAAAATTACAATTTTCAAGAAAATATTCAGTTTTATGAAAAACTATTTTTTTGTCTCTATCGTCATAAACATCGTTTAATTTATTTGTTATTTGATCAATTTTTAATAATTATTAGAATATGAATTAGATTATAAAAAAATATATTCTTTTTTATAAAATTTATTATTTATTTCTAGGATGATAAAAAAAAAAAAATGTGCTAGATTGATTGCCATCTGTATTTTTTTTGTTCACATCATTTTTCCTAAACATTATT
>JAAAKO020098371.1:0-21831 GCA_010015015.2 Bolitophila cinerea
TTTTTTGTATTTCTGAAATATTTGTTGTTGTATTATATGTTTGAGAGCGGGATCAATTGTGAATGCGATCAATTGTGCATGGGATTTTTTGTGCATGGGATCAATTGTGCGGGATCAATTGTGCGAGACCAATTGTGTATGGGATCAATTATGCATAAGATTAATTGTGCATGGGATCAATTGTGCGGGATCAATTGAGCGGAATTAATCAGCCTAGCACCATAAGCATATATTAATCTTAATACCGTCTTCCCCTAATAAGAATAAGAAGAATATAAAATATTGTTATACTGAATGTCGTTTTCTGTCAGAATCGATAATATAACTTATAACTTAGAGAGGAAATAATAAATTATTGTGTTTTCAACACATCCGCGAAGTGCTCACCGCTAAGCTTTGGCTCATTTCTCATTGTCGCTCAGCTAGTGTTGCAGGCTGTACTGCAATATTTAATCCGTGCTTTTCTCTCGTTGGATGCCAGTCTGACTTTAATCGAGAATGATTGCCTGATTGTAAAAATGGTTCACTGCACTCCTTGTATCAAAAGGCAAACTACTGACTACTCCATCCTAGCATAAATCATCCTTCTAGGATACATTTTGTGGCCAAAACTCCTAACTTCAGCTATTCCAATCTCAGACCCTGTCGTATGTAACATTTTGTTGACGAGGTTTGTGTACTATGATTGTTCTGGAAACCGGAACTTTTATCCATTACAATAACAGTAAAGTTTGCCTATTGAACTTTGAACTTAGAAACTGAAACAATAGCCATACCTTCGACTGAGTGTCAACTGGGCATTTTCTGGTTTATTGTTGAGATATTGGATCTTTTTTAATTATATATTTTTTTGTTTAACAATTATACATGTTGTCTTTTACAATAATATTTTTTTATAATTTGGAAAAATATTTTTTTTTTTGTAAATGATATGAATAGGTAGAAAATACAACTAAATATTACAAATTTCTATTATAGAAGAAACTACTTTTCTAAAACACCTTAGAAAAGTAGTTTCTTCAAAATCTATACATTACATTATATATTTTCTATGAAAATTTCTTAAGATAATTCTTTTTGTACTTATAAGTAAAAAATAAAATCTCTACTTATTAAAATCATTCATTACTAATAAAAAATAATTGATGATAGATTTATCTTTGCTTATAAGATCGAATATAATTGAAAATTTATTTTTTAAATGATTTGTGATTTTTCATTACATATTTCGGCAAAATATTCCAACGAAAAACGATGTGTGCATATGGATATAATTATGATGGGGTACTAAGAAATTTAATGTGCGCGCAGAAAGGCTTAAAAGGCCTAAAGGTTAGTATGCCATATAGGTAATGTGGCCTTTTATGTTTGACTAGTTTGAAAAAAAATAATAATTGGATATATTTTAAATAATCGGCAAATGTTATTCCCAAAATATTGTTTTGAAATCTAGAAATATGATCAATGCGACGTTTTTAAAAACAAATCTAATACAGGAATATAATGATAATTGTAATATTGTTTCGGACCGACAATATTTCTTTGATAATATAAGGTCCCCATAGCAGAAGTGTGGCATTATTAGTGACTTAACCAAAGAAACTTTATAAAGAGACATACAGTTTTGAAATGCCATCATAAGCTTCTAAGTGTAGCATAAACTTTCGCTGATATTTTATTACAATGATCAATCCAGTTGAAGGAAGAATTGATAGTCAATCCAAAATTAGCTACGCTTAACTGAACTTTTGAATTATTAATCATAATTGGATTGTAAATGTTAAGGTATATTTTATTATTTTTATTAATTCTGACAGCTTGTGTCTTACAAATGTTTAGGTGAAGGCCATAAGAGATATACTTTCATTAATATCAACAGAATTACATAGTAAATAATTTTCAAATCATCTGCATAAAGATCATTTATAAACATTGAGAAGAGGAGATGGCCAAGAAGCGATCCTTGGGCTAACTCCTCTACTTATAAAACATGGCGTAGATTTATAATTTGCTATGGATACACGTTGATTTTTTTAATGAAATAGATAACTATTTATGAGTTTAATGGCTGATGAGTTAAAACTAAACAATATGTCTAGAAAGGAAGATGTTGTAAAAACCATGTTAAATAGGTGACAAAATATTGGACTCAAAAAACGAAACAGAATAAGAAGAAGATCAAGTGAAATTTCATCAAGTCCTACCGCATGTGGTTTTACTTGATTAAAGCATTAATTACATCAGTGGAGGTAACATTATTAAAAGCAAATGATGATGAAGTATTACAAGTCGGTATGTTTTGATTCGAAAGAATATCTGCAGAATTATTGGTCGCTAAAGTGCGAAATATCTGTGATAGATTTTGTTGATACCAAATTTAGACGTTTTAGATTACTCCATACTTTATTTGTAATTGTGAGACGTACTATTGAACCTAGGTATGAAGTCAGAATCTTGATTACCAACTACTTTATCCCTAACTGTACCATCTGATTCTTATGCGGCCTAATTAACCAATTTCGTGTTATCCAATCGAGCTAAAACTTGGCCCATGGACCCTTTGCTGATGACAATGCATTCTATTAAATTGTCCCCTACCTCTCATTAAGGGGTGAACAAATAGAGTCAAGAACCTTAATTGGGTAAAAGGAGTACAAATTTTAAAGACACATTTTTGTTATTTTTGTAAAAAATATCTGCTTCTTTACATTTAACTCTTTGCCCAAAAAAATGAGGGGTGGTCAAATACATATACCAAGAAAGAAGAGTTAAAATTAATAAGAAAAACGGTACCCCGTCAATTGCCGGAAAAACAATTGCCGGAATAACAATTGCCGGAATAACAATTCCCCGGTATTGATATTCCGGCAATTGTCGTACAACCAAGAAAAACAATGTTTTTTAGGGTTGATTAATTACATTTTTTTAAGCAAGCGAGTGTTAGTTCCAAAGACATAAAGTTAAATATATAGTTTAATCTTTTTTCAGCTTCTGTTCAAGCTTCTATTACTTTTCATTTTATGATAAATGATATTGGAAAGTAATGGAATTTTTAGGGGAATTATTTAGTAAGATCAACATTACTATGTACGCATGTAAAGGATGATATACTGAAAACGAGACCTCTGTCAATGCTTTTTATTTTTACGTATGTAATTTGTATGCAGTTTGTGTATAAGTGTAAAAAGGTATTAAATACGAATTGTGCGGGGACGAATTGTGCGGGGACGAATTGTACCAAAAACTAATGGGCTGTATAGATTTGATAATTAAAAATATATGGCATCTTCTTTTTTGTTTCCCAAATACCCCCATTTTATTTTTAAAACAGACATATTTTAAATACCTTTAATTTAATACTCAACACACTTACCAGACTTTTTGGGACGCTCCGGAATATTTATTTTTCTATTTTTTTCCTAATCTTTGAACCCCTCCCACCTCTAAGGGGTTCATTTCTTTGAAACCATATTATGATTTTCGGGGTTGGGAAGACCCCTTTATGAGAGGGGAGGGGAAGAAAAATTCCCCAGGCACTAAATCCTAAACTGCACTTCAGCCCAAAATTTGAAGCCCCCTAAAAGGGTGATAAGGGGTTAGGCGCAAAAAAAAATATGCGGAAAATGATCAGAAGGCAAAACCTAACACTTTGGCATTTTTTTTATAAACGCTCCATAAAGTGTACCTTTGCCTTGAATTTTTCCAAATTTATGTTTTTTATTTACGATTTTTTTCATTTATGGCGATATACAGAATTTTTTTAATTTATTTATACACAAACATGCAACACGCGAAAAAAACACTTTGATTATTGACGAATGACGAATAAATTTTGGTAATTATGTTACCAACGTATTTTGTATTTGTTACAAATACCAAAGAATCACGATTTACGGTTCCCGATGAATTTATTCATTAAAAACACGATACGACTTGCAATTACAAGACAAACACAATAAAAAAAAACACTAAAAAACCTAAAAAAAAACAATAAGAATCTGATAAAAGTTACCTGTCAAATTTGATATGATGAATAACTAAACATCGAAGTGTTTTCCTTGTGGACTGAGGAAATTAATTAATTACTAATATGGAATCACGTAACATGGAACATAAACACGATAGGATAAAAGAATTCGCTTATACACAGGAAAAATAATTTATTCAAGCAAAAGCAATATGCGCGAGGCGCGACACGCAAGAAACACTCAAAAACTAATAAGAACTTGATAAAACGAACACCCGATTGACGAATTTGAAGAAACGATGAAATAATTAGAAATATGCTGCGTGCAGCGTTAAACGACAAATTTCTATTTTTCAATGATTTACATTACAGATTACACACACCAAGGATGCTAAACTGAGGAATATTGGAGATCAATCACGATTAACGGTACAAAACACGGAGATGCACTAGCACAGCGATACACACAAAATCACAATTTATTCAATTTATATTTAAAATAATAAAATCGTCGAGCTGTTTTTTTGTTGTACAAACATGATACGAAAAAACTCTAAAATAACGAAAGAAACAAAATAGGAAACGTCACGATAGAAATAGGAAATGAAATTTGTGCAGAGAAGAGTACCGTATTTGCTTATTTAAAAAAACCCAAAGCGAATGTTTTCATATAACAAACATAGCGATGAAGGTTTGCACAAAAGTAAGATAGAGAAATGAGATACCTCCATATGAATTTTGTATGTGTCAAATCATATATACACACTGTATTATTCAAATATTCACAATGATATGCAAGAATTCACAATAGCAAATTTGATAGGAATAAAATAGCTAACTATAAAAATCTTCTAAAATAATATTTGCGCAAAAACAATACCCGAGCAAAATTTTGAATTTAATATAAAAATGACCCTTCAAAAGTTTAGTTAAAATGTCTAAAAGGATTGACAAATTACGATTTGATATAAAATATAATATATATGCAAAAAAATCAAGTTTTTGCAAAAAATTCCATTGGCCAAAAATAAGAAGTTTGTTTAATTGACAGATACAACAATTTTCGAATTTTTTCTTTATTTAAAAAAAAACTAATCAAAAATGCAAAAAACTAAGCAAAAAATACCAAAGCTACGAAAATAACCATTAAACTTTAAGGTTATCGTTAGATGTGAGCGCTAAATTCTTATATGCTACAATATATTATTCACAATAACAATCCTAATAAAGTTCACAATAGCAGTATGTGACAAAAATAATATTTTGTTTTTGTATAAATGCGAATTTGTGCCAGCTGTCAGCTGTCATTGCCGTAACTGGGAATTAATTGGGCCTTGGGATGGTCGCTGTGTGCTCTGTGCTGTGCTGAGTCGGAGTTGTTGTAAGAGTGCTCACTTTAGCCGAATTCTATTTAATTTAGTTGTATTCTAAAATTGAAAGTGTTCAAAAAAAATTGTATAGTTCGTATGGCTACATAATATACTCTGTGATTGTGATAAGCTAACCGAAACTTAATGGTTAATGGACTGAAGAGACGACGCAGACGACATATAAATAAATTGTATGTAGCATATAATATATACATACACAGATTGTGTAGTATATATGTATGTATACCAATTCTCGTTTGTGTAAATATTATCACTTTTGCATTACATTTCCTTATAAGTACAGCAGACAAAAACACAGTATATTTATGATTTTAGTCCGAAGTAAATTAATTCATGTTTGAATATGTAAATTCTGGGCTTTGTTTACGTTTCTATAAATAATAGCCCATTACCATTTTAAGAACACGTAAATTCGCCCACTTTTAATCAAGACTTGAAAATAACAATCATATTCTTAGAAGTGTATGTGTGTGTGTTTCCTCAAAACGCGACTAAATGGCCTCAAAATGTTTTGAGTTTCTATCTGGTGCATAATGCGTACATAATATATGTTTAGTTTTCTCGCATATCAATATAGTTATATTTCGCTTATGTTATTCTAAACATAGGCATTACATAAATATACACTACTCGTGTTCTGACCTTTACTTCCGCTGCAAAATATTTAGTATACATCTTTTGTTTTGTAAAAATATACTCAAATTCAATTATATTTATTATTGTTTTGACCTATGCTAAGTGTAGGGTAACTTAAGTTTTCGTTAATTATTGTAATTGATTTTTGCGCGTTCTCTGAACTTGTGTGTGTATTTGTGTGTTTTTAGTTTCTTATTTTCGTGATAAGACATTTGTGAGTTAGGTTTTCTCAAACCATTTTTGATATCGTCATAGGATTTGTAATCACCACTTGGAACGCTAGGTTTTAGCTTGATGAGCGATCCAATTAGCAATGCATTTTTGACCATGATGCGATACTCAGAAGTGCCGCGAGACTTATCATCGGATAGTCTAAAGTTTCACGAGGTAATATACAATTATAAATAAAAATAAACTGCAACAAAGGATTAATTTTCTGTGTGTGTGTTTGTTTTATAGATTGACAAAGAGCAATTGTACACAAATCTGACCGACGACTCCCCGCCCAGCGACTCATCAAACCATAGCGGTCCCTTACTTTCCACTTATCATCGTAAGGATTCGCATCCAAATCATGCAAACGGCAAACGAAGCACCAGTAAAGACAATCGTCGACGAAAGCATTCGGACGGAGCCGCTGCAATGCTGTCAAACGCATTTACCGAGGGCTACAGTAATTACAGGTAATTTGGACTATTTCCATAGAGGAAACGATACGAAATTTTCTTTTAATTTAGTATTAATTACGTTTTTAAATAATCCGTTTTAAAATGTTTTGCATCTTGTATGCTAGCATTGGATCTTTAACTCCCAATAAAACGCAAAGCCTGCCTCTGAACTCATCGATTACCGATCTGGACGCCGTGATACTAAACGCTCTGCGTGTGTCCCCCGAAGAGCTTGCCGGACAAATAACACTTTTGGATTTTCCCGAGTTCGCTGCTATCGAACCGGACGAACTTACCGGTTGTGAGTGGACGAAAAAAGACAAGAAAACCGTGGCCCCAAACATTGTTGCATTCACGAAACGATTTAATCACACGAGCTTCTGGACAATACAGGAGATTCTGGGTGGTTCCACGCCGAAGCATCGAGCTGAGATAATGGCACATTTTATCAAAGTAAGTCTGAACTTTTGATTATGCTATAGCTCGAAATTTATGTACTACTTTCCTAATTCGCTAACAGGTCGCCAAAAAACTATTTGAACTCAACAATCTACACTCGATGTTTGCCATTGTGTCAGCCCTGCAAACGGCCAGCATATTTCGACTTACCAAATCCTGGACGTGTCTTTCGAAAAAAGACAAAGCCACATTTGAGAGACTTGCAGATGTGTTTAGCGACAAAAACAACTGGTCGAATCTGCGTGAATACCTCGAAAGTCTACGCTTGCCGTGCATCCCGTACCTGGGCTTGTTTCTTACCGACCTGGTGTACATCAATCTAGCTCACCCACACTTTGGTGGCCTGGAATCCGAACAGCGTCGCACCAAAATGAATAACATACTGCGAATGATCTCGAACTATCAAGGATCCGACTACGGACACATTGTACCCATACCAAAAACCCAGAAATATCTGAAATCCATACGTTACATCGAGGAATTGCAAAATATCTTTGAAGATGATCAGTACAAGTACGAAAATTTTATGCATATATTATAACAAAGCTTTTTTCAATTACAACTTTTGTTTTTTTTAGAACCTCACTTAAATTGGAACCACCCACATCTGGACCCAGTTCCTCGACGGCCAGTTCCAAAGAGTCCGTGTCAACCGTATACAATCTGGACGCATCTGCTCTGGCCTCACTAAACATATCTCCAGCCAAAACAACGTCAGGCTCGATGCGCCTGACTGCTTCCAGTGCCACCAAATTCATACCAGGCCATCGAAAGTGTCGCAGTCTTGGCTCCAAGTAAGTGTGTCTACAGTCAATCAACAAGAAAAACACAATGGAATTTGTATTATTGGTGCTTTTATAAACCCTTTTCACAATTGAAATCATCAAATTCGATCGCGTCAACAAATCACAATTTTTTTCATATTTCGATTGTGTGTTTTGCGTTTTCAGTACACTGCCTTTGACCATCCCCGTCCTCACTTATGAAACATACTTATAAATCATTTATCTATTTATCATATATTCAAAAAAATGTGTACAATCATTTTTTTTGTGTGCGTGTGATTGTTTCTTATTTTTGGTTTTAATCGTAAATCACATATATATGTATATCACTCACAGATTTCGAAGTACCAGTTTACCACGAAATTTTCATCAAAAGTGTCATTGTATGTCGACTGGTACTGTTATGCTGGCAGCCATAGGAGGTACTTTGCCACATAACAAATGCAAGTGTCGGTGAGTGTGTGCGCGTTTTTCTCATGCTAGTTTCCATTATTATGCAAAAAAAAGTATATACAGCTTTGTGTGTGATAATTATTTGTTTATATGTTTTTTGTGTTATAGAATTGGAGTTTATCATAGCCTCTTTAGAAAAGGTTTTTTTGTTCTGCATTCCATTTATCGTTCACTATCAATCGAAATTTGTTTTTTAGCTATTCGTATTTAGTATTTAAGTGCATAAAAAATCTACGTTTGAATGCATATATTTTAGATTTAGGTACGTTTTCTTGTTTATAATGTATTGTATATGTTTGGTATATTTATGTGTCATGAATATACATATAGGTTTAGGTATATTACATTTTGTATATACATATACTACAAATACTTTGTAGTCGCATGACCGTTTCGAAGTGCATGAAAAGTTATGGAAATATTTTTTTAAGTAATTAGCCTGGAGAGTCTCGATACTTTAGAAATCTGTACATATTTTCATATTTTAAGATAAACCCTACCTTTTTTTATAAATATTGCTTCAGATCAGAATCTGTGTTTACATTCAAGATGAGAGGAGGCTTTGTCTACTAACAGTAGCTTTAAAGTCTGATAAATGTTGCGGTCAAAGGGCGTATCAGCTGTAAATTCAATTATACTTTGGAGAATATTATAATGCGTTGATCTTTCTAGAGTATGGTTTCATAAACTTTTTTAGTCGCGTACATCAAATACAAATACTATGTTTTAGCGCACCTAATTATGTATTTTAAATTTATTAATTCACTTCAAATATATGAATTCTCATTCGATTCTTGTGGGTTCCAAGTATTTGCGAACCCTCCATATCTCATTTCTCAGTGTTTTATCTAATTATAGATAGACGAAGAAATTTAAACAAAACAACACTCCTTAAAAATCGATACATTTTTATTGTTTTGCAGATATTTAAAAATGATAGACGCTCAAATTTGTTGTATTTGTATTTTTAAGTTTTTAGTCATAAGAATAAAGTCTTTAAAATGTCTGGCTACTTTTCTTTTATGTATTTATTATAACCTATCCACTTATTTTTGTTGTGCATTTCTAGCATATTCAGCAAAATAAACTCACAAGTGTCGCCCACCGTCGAAATTCACGACAATTCACTGCAGAAAACGCGGCATCTGCTGGATGACTCTGTGATCGAAGACAAACCGGTGTCCGATGCCACGTCGACGGGCAGCTCCGAAGGAGTGGTTGGAAGTGGTCTCGAAGCAGACAGCGATTCGGGTCTAAGCTCGTCTGGTTTCCAAGGTTGTGTGCGTCGCAAAACTCTCATGAAAGACGGTCGCAAGCCTGCGGTGGCCTCATGGCAACGATACTGGCTTCAGTTGTGGTCGAACTCTCTGGTCTACTTTCCACCAAAGTCTTTTAAAGGGTATGTATATTAAAATTGAGTGCTTACCATTGAATGAAAAACTAAAAATATGTTTACTATACTTTATTATAATAATTTTGTGTTTTTTAGAACGGATCGCTCGGATTTCAAACGTGAACCGTGCAAGGTATGCTCCCTTGACAACTGGTCGGCTCAGCTGTTGGACAATCCTCAGCAGATGAACACGTTCCAATTAATCAACACCAGCATTGGAACAGTGTACAAATTTCGTACCGGATCACCGAATCTGACAACGGATTGGTTGACATACCTGCGACGCGGAGACATACGCCGGCCTTCGGACGAGAAACCAATACCTGACAATTTAATGTCTTTTGAGTAAACTACACATAATATACATGCGACATTAGTTTACAACAACAACAACATTTAATCATAAAAATGAACACACAAATATCATTTTACTAATTTTAATGTTACTGGTACTGAACATTTAGTTAATCAAGCGCTCTCTCACACTTTATTATTTGCAATTAGATAATAAAACATAACTGGTTATATCAACAGCAATTATGATCAATGCGGTCTAAATACTCTCTATTTTATCATCGAATAAAAATTTATATATACTATACATACAATAAAAAGCATTGTAACTTTGTCACAATCATATTGCATTTCAGATAAATGTGGCAAAAATCTATGTTCACACAGATATTATAAAAAAAACATATTTGCTAACTTTGTTAAAGTATACAGATTATATTATACACATCAAATTTTAATTAAAATAAAATATATTTTAAAATAAGCAAATGCTACTTTTTAACAGAAACTGTGCAAAATGGTTGATAAAAATCTTCAACCTCCTAATCACTTTAAAAACGTATTTCATTAATTCAAATGTACAGAACTCTAGATTACAATTAAAAAAATCTTTTAATCTATTTCGACTTTTTAGCGTTCTTCCGAGCCCAAATCTTATCCTGCTGAATCTTTTCTTTTGCCTTCTCTTTCTTGATGCCTTTGTCGTAGTTTTTCCCGCTTTTTGTGAACTGTTTCGACTCGTTTCTCATTTCGGCCAATTTTCGATTCTTCTGTTTGATAATGTTCTTCTTGTTGGCCGACTTCTTTTTGCCGGCCTCGGAGAGCTGTACTTTAATTGTGCGTTCGTCCAGGGTGGTATTGTGCAACGAGAAGGCATTCTAGAATTGATATAGTTAAACCAGAGTTTATTAAAATGAATTTAATTTATATTTGTTAGCTGTATACCTGGAATCCGGAGCTTTCTTCCATTTCGACGAAAGCAAATCCACCTTTTCGTTTCTTTGGAATGCGTACGGTCTTCACTCGACCGGCCGATGAAAAGTAATCGGCCAAGCCCTCCTTGGATGTGCCAAAATTTAAATTTGTCACGTACAATACAAATCTATTTGTCTTGCTAGCCCCACGCATAAGCGAGCACATCTGTTCCTGACTCAGCTTGCCATCGTAGTCATTAGGTTTGTACCGCTTTGCGTCTTCCTCGTCCTGGTTTGCAGTCTTTCGCTTTTTAGTGGCAGGCTGTGCTCCGTTTGCTTCGCCAACACTGTCAAGGACATGATCATCCTCGTTCTCTTCGCTGTCCTCGTCGTCTTCTTCCTCCTCGTCGTCTTCTGGATCTGCGTCACTGTCTTGGAGTGTATCACCGTTAGGATTGTCCTCTAAATTATTGTAGGCTCCCTTTTCGATTGCCTTTCGCTTAGAATCATCGAAATTTCCTAACAAATCGGCACTTTCATCGTTCACGAGACGCGCTCCGATCCGGTCGGGTTTCACGTACTCTTCAACCACGTAGTCTGAATCACTGTCACTCATTTTGTGTTATTTATTGTAGTGTTTTAGCTAATATATTCAAAAATATAATTTTAAAAACAAATTATTTAACTAACAACTACAACATGCGCAGTGTGTTTTTTTAACTTTTAAGATTTAGTTTTTAGGTTATGTTTATTGATGACGGTAATGACACACGCGACAAGTTTTACTGATGACATATTATCTAAGCATTCCCAGCAGGAAAATATAAGCATATCGATTTATTTTATTATTTTTATGATAGTTTAAATTTGATGCTATGATTAATAATTACTAAAATTGATAAAATTTGAGCGGGGAATGAAAACAAGCTACAAACCAGTTTTGTATGTAATAATTATTACATAAGATTTATCTCAATTAATTATAATGTATATATATAAACTTATTCTTATGGCCCCACTAAACGTTTGCCCAAATCATACGATGTGTGCAAGCCCAACTGGCTGCTGTCAAACCTTCTCTGTGCTGTATATTTTCTATTTATGCATGCGCATAAAAACCAATATACCGAAGTTATACAAAACTACAAGTTTAAGTTCCTATATATTTAATAACAGTTTAGCTTGAATTTAGACACGCCTAAATCAAAGCATTAGCATAGTTAATACGTGTGTATCAAGTTCGAACGGATTTCAATTTCCTAGTGTTTTTGCATTTAATCGCGCCGAGTGACTGCGGGTGAACTCCTGAGTGGACGTTTACATACACTCCTTATTTTGTCGAGATTTTCCTGATTATTATAACACAAACCAATGGAGAAAAGTAAGTAATATTGGATTCAAAAAACAGGTGCTCCTGTTTGTACACATGACGATTACTACTTTGTATTCATTCATTGCAATTGCGCAAAAAGTGAGGTTAGGCAAATCGGTTTTTCGATACACTCAATTAGTTTATGAACATCTCGATGTTACATATATGCGTGAGCGTGAGTGGAAGTTTATGGTGTGTGTGTGTGTGTTTACCAGTGTTGAAGTGTCTAGTAAGAGCCATTAAAAAAAATGCTAATTAACATTTGCCACAGTAAGGACTTTGTTCACTCAAAATAATAAATTTTAGTATTTCACAACACACACACAATCACACAAAAACGACACATCTATTGTCGTTGTTTTAAAACTTGCATACAGTACTTTGCTTTATTTATAAACAAACATCACCTTGTAAACTTGCATGGCGGCACAGCTAGTAAACACATTCATTCATACATACTGACAAATACACATACAAATACACACGCATGCACACGACGATGCACACAATTATAAATAAGATATATGGACAAAAGTAAAAGAAACACCTACTGCCTAACTTCAGGAGAATATTAAATTAATATTATATCATGTAATAATTGTAAAGTTATTCATTCGTATGGTGTATTATCGCACCTGTCTTGAAAGCATCTGTGAAAACAATTTTAATGCCTACAAAAGCTTCTGACATACGATTAAAGCTTATCTAAAATACAATAACAATTTCTTACACCTGAACGAACTAGTGACTCGCTCAGAACTGGACTCGAAAAACTATAGTCTGGAACCAAATGCGATATAAAATTTACTTAACTAATCCAAAAGCCTTTTTTGTATAACATCTAAAGCCATAAATACGGCTCAGGATCAGTATATTTTTTTTTATTTACTTTAGTTGAATTTTGGTTCCAAACTGAAAATAAAAGAGGTCCGTTTTTCGATTCTTTATATGATTTTTTTTGTCATTTTTGTGGCTAAAATTTACTTTAGCGTCCCAAAAAAGTTGTTTTGGGTATGTACGGAATTTGCCATTATTACGAACTTAAATGGGTGTTTAAAGTTAAAATGTATCCTTTTTAAATGGTTAACATCCCAAATGATTATTAAAGACAAAAAACTATGAAAAAAACCTCACCAAGCAAATTTTTATCAAAAAAAAAGTAAAAAACTATAGCAAAAACTAAATAAAAAAATTACCAGAGAATGGAAATGAAAAAAGCTCAAGGAATGGCAAAAAATTGTCGATTTTCTGAGCAGTTTTCCGTCTTTGGAATTATACCTTCTTTCACCGAAAAATCATATAAATAAAACGATCTTTAATATATATTTTTTTTAATAACTTTGCTACCCTTTAAATGAGATTTTTCCGAGTAAAAACGTTCATAATACTTTTTTGGAGAGTCGTTAAAATGAAGATTAGCCGTTATGATCGGGTTTTATATCTATAGACACTTTTTTAACTCACTTTCACTAAAAAACTAAACATAAAAAGGAATAAAATAGATAATAAATTAAATGTTCATACATAAAGATCAAAGATTTAAAACTACATTTTTTTTAAAAAACATCAAAATGCAAACTTTAAACCGAAGTAAATGTTTAATTTTTTTTAAGTTGCCATTTGTAAAGTTTAATATTATTTTTATACAATAGGGCGATTTGAAAAAACCTTTCAATTAGGGATGTGGATTTTGGAACATGACAAAAGTGTACTCGGTCATGCTCGAAGCATGCTTGCGAACAGCTGTTTTGGAACATGCTTGGTCACAAACAAATGAGCACATAGAAAATCAAATTACCACATCTAAAAATAATGGAACATCCAAAAAATAAACGAATATCTAACAAATAAAAGCTGGCGCAGCACATGATTGTTTTTGTGTACTGAACATTTTTTGGGGTCTATTTCATGCCGCCTTACACGTGCCCCTAGTTTTTGAAATTATACCTGTGCACTCTCTTTCTCCAAATCCTGTTCCCAAATTATCGGTTTCTAGTGTGCAAATCATTTATTTCTGTGTTAATTTTTAAATTTATTGTATATCATTTGTTTGTGCTTATTTTTTTTTATTTTGTACTCATTTTTGATTTGTTTTAGTGTAAGTATTTATTGCACATTTTTCTTTTATTTTATGTTTTATTTTTAATTTAATATTTTTCAAAATTATTTTTTTCTGTGTGCGCTAAATTATGAGCCTTAAATAAATATGTTTAAAAAACTATATTAAAAATAAATAAAAAAGGTAGAACGATCGATTTTTAGATCAGTTGATCTCAGTACATTTCGATCGGTTGACATCTGATATATCGGTAAAATGAGTTTAATATACAGTTCTAGGCAAAATATAATTCAATCAAATCATTCTGATATGGTTCAGATCAATAAACATATTAATAATCGAGAATATTTTTCAAGTTCGTACTTACTGCATGCTCGAGAGCATTCTCCATGCATGCTTGAGAGCATTCTCCAATCATACTCGGAGCACGAAATTGTAGCATGCTCGGAGAACAGACTAGGAGCACGCGCGAGCATTCTCAAACATGCTCGTGCTCGTGCTCGAGCATGCTCAGGCACTCACATTCCTACTTTCAATCACCCTTTCAGGGCACTTTTTAAAGTGTTTATGAAAGTTTGTTATTTTATTAAATACAAAATAATGAGATAGAAACAATGTTTTATCCTAACTTTGGACGAATCTCGTTTTGGCCGAATCACTATTAATTGAATGATACCTTTGGCCGAATGATACGATTTGCCGAATGATACGATTGTCCAAATGATACGTGATTAGGCCAATCATAATACGCCCAATCGTATCATGCTGCCAATCTCGTGATTTGGCCAATCGGAATTCTGATTATCGTTGTACATTCTGGCCTTGATTCAAAGGCACCGTATTGTATTTCTATGTAGATATAAAAAGTATAAAAATATAATTTACAAACAAAGTTTTGTACATATACTATAGTATAGTTATTGTGTAAGACAATTGAAGTTCAACTCGTATTATTATAGCTATATAGTAAATATAGTGAAATATAAAAAAATAAATAATATTGAAATAAAAAATATTCCGGTTTGCCCATCATAAATTAGGTACTCGTCAAGATTTAAAAGCGTAAACAATAATAAGTAACATGACCGCCCATTGTACAACAGAGGAGTTTGTTTTTAATTTGCTATAATGATGCAATGGGAAAATCCGTCTTGAACCTGCCAAAGATCTATAAAAAGGATTATAAGAATACTCGTATAAGAATTAAACAAACATATTGAATCCTATGGATGATAACTGTCTTCCTATATCTAATCTATTTAGGGGAAAATTAATTATATTCTTCGACGACTTCCCATAAACAAGACAAGATTTAGTCTACAGAAAAAGGGAATAAATGACGCATAATTAAAAAGATAATAATAGGAAGTAATTAGTACCTATTAAAGTTGTTTTTTTTTAATATTAATGGTGTCTGGTGTCACTTATTAGTAGTAAATTAGACGAACCTTTATGAAATCTCCCAAATAAAAAAAATATGAACTATTTTTTTTTAAAGCTTTGATATCTAATCTCACAGACATTGACCTTTAACATCGCCAGAACAAAGCTCTAAAAATTAAAAAAATTTAAGGCGCTTCAGCGTAAACTCTAAACCACCTTCGTGTTTTGTGATGGTCTTGCATTGCATTTTAGAACCTGCGTTTGTGTGTGCGCATGTGTGTGTAATGTTTATGTACCGGAACTCGGAACAAAACAGCTCGGCGGCATGCGAGAATGGTTTTGTGTCTGTATACGGTTCATTTTGCGCGCGCTGTGTCTAGAATCGAATTCAGTACAGTTTGTACAGCAGTTGATGTGCGTCGTCGTCGTCGCGTTGCGTCGTGTCTGTAATTTTTGTGTACGCGATTCGACTGGTGTTTATGTGTATTTATGTGTCTGTGTGTGTGCCTGTTTTCTGGGTCCGTCGAATGCGAACTTGCTTTAATTCTACAGTGCGCACTCTGTTCTAAAGTAGCAAAGGTCTCTCTCACGAGAGAGAAAAGGAAAGCAAACAATCAAAAATACGGACGGTGTAAATAATACACAAAGTTCAGAAGTAAATGTTCGCAAATTTCATCAAATTTTGGAACAGTTTCCGGCGTGAGTTAACGGTTTTACGAAATAAGTTACAGCTGAGATTAATAGCATTTTTTTGTGAGTAGTTTGTGTGTGTGTGTGTCAGTGTTATTAAGTGTTATCTGTGTTGGTTGTGTACGAAGGCAATAAAAGAGATCTTGTGAATGAAAACCACTTAAACCGTAATTTAGAGCCTCTTTAAGGCAAATTCGGACTTATAATGTGAATTTTATTTGATCAATTTCTATCAAAAATATAGCTAAAATGTATATTTAGGACCTCCTAAAGCAAATTAATACTTCTATTCTTCCTTATCTTAAAAAGTTTTGAACATTTTTATTAAACTACCAATAAAGTCATACTTAGGATTCATTGACCATTTTTGGAATTCACTTGACCTAACGTCAGACACAAGATTAACTTAAAATCAAATTAATTTAACAATTCACATTTTAGATTAAATGTCCCGCGGGGGCTAGGAATAGTTCTATAAAATTTAAAGGAATATATTATAAATATACAATTGCTTATTTTGACATTTAATCTAAGCTTATAAAATGGTCTAACCGCTCATTAATAAACAATGACCTTCGCGCGTTACACATGTCACCGTAGTGGCGATGGCTCAAAGGTTCTTCTTTACGCACTTACATAAATGTATATTTTATTCGTAATAGTTTAAATTTAAATTGCATGCATTAAATTACGTTTTCGTTGTTGTTGGGCATGTAACATTATGTATACTTTTATTATAATTACAATTTGCTTACAATGTTAAAAATTATCTAAAACTGTGAAGTGCACATCTGGACGTTGTTAGGGCAAATGTGTATTAGGTCAATGGCAATCATTTTACATAATTCTATATACTGATAACACATAATTTGTAAACACATTCAAGTGTTTATACATTTTTTTAGCGTGTTTTTATTTAATTCAAATTAATTAATACCATTTTTAATGCAGAAAGCGAATACAAGTGTGGTATATTAATTACCAGCCCCTGAATTCTACTAAATTTTAAACTCAGTGAGTGATTTTTTTTTCACAATGTCTATGTTACGTCACATGACGTCACGTATGTTCCACGTATAAAATATAAAATTACTCTCTGAGCTTTAAATTTAATAGAATATAGCCCCCATAAATAACCAAAAATATGCCTTAAAAAAACTGTTTTCAGCGCTTAAAATATGACCAAAAAACGATAAAATATGCAATAAAATCGTCAAAATATGGCAAAATATAAAAATAAAAAATTGCAAATTGCGCTCGAGTACGCTTAAAACTTTTATCAAATCGAGATTTTTTCTGCCGAGATTTCGTCCCTAACCCTTATAACACTTTATTATCATTAAATATTTACAAATTAATGTTAAGTTTAGACTGCCTTTTTAATATAATATATTGTGCTCAATAGTTTTTGATACAATGAGTAAATTATAGTTACAACACGGAAAGGATTTCCACAGTAAAATCAATCCAATTCAATCTTTTAAAAGCTAAAAGGATTGTTTATGTTGAATTCATTGAACTAAATTAATTCTTTGGCAATTTTTCCAATATGTTTTTAGTTGAATTCAATAAACTGGATAAAAATTGAACGCACCGTACAGACAAATCAGATTTATTCAGTGTTATATCAATCATATTAAAAATAAACTTAGACGACTTTTGGATAAACTTTCAACATTTCCGAAATTGATTTAATTATTTATATCTTTTAAGTGAATTCAGTTCAATTGAATTCTATGTTTTTAAATAGTTGAAACAATGTTGTTAAAAAAATTGAATTCAGTTACTAAAAGTGGTTTTAACTGTGAATTTATTGAAAATCAGTATATCCTATTCGGAAAACAACTGATTCAAGTGTAGGATTTTCTTTCAGTGAATACATTTAGTTGTGTTATCGTAAAAAAATGTTTTGTTACAAAAAAAAAGTGCCATTGTATGCGCACAGTTTTTGGGATTTTGGCACATTTTTCATTTATTTTTGGACATTTTTGTATTATTTTGAGTACATTTGTTTGGGAACAAAATTTATTTATTTGTGTGTCTATATCGATTTTGTTTTAGTTCAATTTTGTTTTTTTTTACCAATTTAAAAAAATATATATGTTGTGTTCAAAAAAAAATCAACTTCGATTTTTCAACGGGATAGTTGTTTTTTCCTTTAGTAATAAAAACCGTATAAAATGGAAGGCAATTGTGTTTTAGGATTTTTTTGATCATCGTATATAACACTTTTTTTTTAAACATATTTTAGGGTAGTATTTAATTTTTTTCGTCGTCACCAGATGGCTTATTTACGCGCATATTTCAAAAATTCAAAATTATTTAAATAAAAAATTATAAAGAACATGATAAAACTTTAAATAGCGTCTACTAGTCTACTCAATACATTTTAACAAACATCCGCGTTTTAATCGTCTTCAAACTATTAAAATACGTGTTATTTTTCAAATATCTTAAAACTGGTTTTATATATATATATATATATACGTCAAAGTTGACTGCCTTTTTTCAAAAAGATGATCATTACATAAACATAACCTAACTTCTCCTCTAGAGTATTATTGCTCTTAGCTTGAAATAGATAAAACTTATAGTTTAGCGCCATTTCCTGTATTCAGTTTTATTTTGTGACTGTAAACCTCTAATTTGAGACCGAAGATATATATTAGTGCTTAAATAAACAAAAGAAAAGAAAAATAATCATGTTGCATCATACAAATATTATATTTTCCGAATCAATATTACTTTTTCATTGAACTAATTTTGTGAATCATCAAGTGGATCAAAGACATTTTTGTGGATTAGGTTGAAGGTGAATTTAAATCTGGGCTTGTCACGTCTCAAAAAAAAGTATTTCCTAAAAGAAAAGAAACGTTCGAGATATCGTCTTAAACGGATTCATTGGGTGAAAAAATGCCTCAATATTGATGTTATCAGCCATAAAGCTTTTAAAACGAAATCCAAATTTAAAAATTCAAACACCTGAGTCCATAACGGTTGCTATAGTGTACTGGCTACAAAAAATGTAAAAGTATTTTTCGTTTCGGGGTTTAAGGACAATAACTTTATATAATCTCTCTCAGATCCTTTTTTCATTGAGATCATGCGTATTGGATGGTATTGGAGCTTGTTTTGCTCTAAAACTTTTGCATTACATTTCTGACATTTCTGGTATTTCTAAATTTTGTAACGGATTTGCCTATTTCATATTTTAAAATGAACAAAGTTATACCAGCTATACGAATTCGAAAGGATAAAATAATTGTATACATTTATCGAAACAAATGTACCGTACTTATTAACATTTTGAAAACCAACGATGATTGCACATAATATTATCGTTGGTACTAAGGGCCGTTTTCTTCACTCGAAGGTATCTTTCAACTTGAGGATATTTGTTTCAACTTCGCGAATCGGTTTTGTTGAGTGGCTAACTTTCGATTTCGGGAGGTACAACGCCGGTTGATATTAACTTACCGAATTCTCAACTTCAGCGAACTCGATCTCGCGTTTGGTGTGAATAAGGATGACTATAATGGCTGTGATAAATATGAAGAAAAAGACCGAGCAATGAATTGAAGGCAACAAAACACAATAATATATATTTTTATAAAATTTTAAATATCGTATTTTTTTGTTATATAAATGTTATTGTGATTGAAGTGACTGTTTCCCTTTTTGGAATCAAATGTGATGCGCTGATATATGGCAGCCTCCCGTATCACTCTAGCTACAATATTTTCCGTTTGATCTTTAGAGATAAAAATATTTATTAAAAAAAGTATTATCGGTTAGTTCAAAACTGTCAATATTAGGGCCGTTTTCTTCACTCGAAGTTGACTTTCAACTTGAGGATTTTATTTTCAACTTCCCGAACTCATTTTCTTCAGTCAAAGTTGAGTAGTCAACTTTCGATTTCATGAAGTTGACAACTGCCGGTTGATATCAACTTCCCAATTTATCAACTTTCGAAAAAAGCACAAGTTGAAGGGGATTTTTGTTCTCAACTTTGCGTTTTGTCGAATTTTTGATTCTTCACTCTTTGCTTTATGTGTCAGTCCTAAATATTTTAAACCAAAAGAAAAGAAAAAAAATCCATTGGGTTTTTATCAATGATCTGTCTGCACTGCTCCCCAACTAGGAAGGCCTTTTAAACGCCTGGCATTCGACACTTTTTCAGCAATTTGGTAGAGCATTCAAAAAAGTCGATCGCCTGGCGTTTGGTGTTTGGTGTCACATTACCGATGGGATAAAGGCAACAAAGCATTGCTAATGTTAAAATACAAAAACAAACCACTCCAACAACAATTAAAAGCAGCATTTATGAAATTTGTATGGTGAAAGTGAACATTTTAAATAACATGTATATTTTTGAGTTATAATAAATATATTTTACATAAAATTTAAAACTAAGACATTTGTACTTATTTTTGCGGTTGTCCGCAAAAAGGGGAACAGTCACACCTTTTTGGGACGAAATTGCGTTCGTTGGGATGCGCTTGTACATATATGGCAGCCGCTTGTATTGTCAGCGCCACAAAATAACCGTTTGATCAAAGATATAAAGAGCCACCATCAGGTTCATCGTTTTCTTTACAAAGAACTTTTTTTTAATATATAATCATTAAGTTGAAAACTGTCATTTTCGCTGTCGAATTGCAGTTTAAAACACAATTTCCCAGGAAATTTTAAAGAGCAAGTTGATATCTAGTAGCCGGTTGTTCTGCTCAACTTCTAGTACAGAAAAACGATTTTCAACTTGCTGTTCCACTTGGCAAGTTTGTTTTAACCTGCGGTTGGTTTCATCCTGCCGGTTTGCTTCAACTTGTGATATTAAAGAAAATAGCCCTAAGCCGTTTTGATCGAGTTTTTTTTGCTGTAGACTAGTGTAACAAAATATAGCAAGAAAGATCGTTGTACATCTACAAAAATATGTATATTTGCCTTGTAAAATCGGTTAAGTGTCGCTTTCAAGGCCAATTAGGACTCCTAACAATCGGGAATGTGTTGCGAGTGCTCAAACAAGAACTGGAGCAGATCAGCATAAGCGGTACATTACCCATAATCTGACCAATCGGGTGCACCCGTAAAATGGTCGCATGTTGCGTGTGCAATATTGTACTGTACACCAAAAACTTAAATGAGCAGAATTAGAAAATATAATCTGCACGAATAAAAAAAAATGTTGTTGTTTTTTTAATAAAATTATAAATGACAAAAAAAAGTTTGAAATTTACAAATATTCTCAATTTTTTCGCGAAAACATTAAGATATATATATATATACACTAAAGGGTGAATATTATATGAGAGCCAAAATAAATATTTGAGTTCCAAATATTGCGTTCCAAAAAAAACAATTGAAATC
>JAAAKO020098482.1:0-38984 GCA_010015015.2 Bolitophila cinerea
ATAATAATTTATGTCGACTTTATTTAGAAGAAAAAAATACAACATACAAAATTAGCACGAGCAATACTGACTTTTACCAGTGAATGGTAAAATTTATTAGTTGGTTTCAAAATTCGTTTTTTTTACAACATGGCTTTAAGGGATTTCAAAATTTTTGGAGCCAAATTGCCCACTTAACGAGAGAGATGGATAGATTTCACAGCTGGGGGCAGTTTTTTTCTACCATCATCATCATCATCCTCTCTCTTCTCATTCAATTGAATTAGTATATTAGGTGTTATTTTAACTTCCATTATGGCTTTTTGGGATATAAAGCTCTATACTAAATATTGATATAGAATGTATTTCAAAAAGACGTTAAAATCAATTAAAAAAGGTACAGCTTTCCACTTGTGTTAACACTTTTAATACATATCATAGAATACAACATTTCCGCCTACCAAACTTTTCCGAACCTCTATAAATTTACGAAAAATCTATGGTTTTTTTCATCTGTACCGCAGGGGCAGTTTGGTAACCCACAGTTTTTTATTAGTTAAGCCTCGGAACGTCCTTGAAAAGTATTTTTCCAGACCTTTGGTCCAATTCTCTTCTCTTTTTAAACCGTATGGGTGGATCAATTTTTAATTCTTGTCATTATAAAATCACTTTACTGAAAAATGGTTCACATTTTTAAACCGATATCGCTCCAAAGGTAGAATTTCTGGTATTAATTATTGATGTAAATATGTATATATGTTCTCCCACATTCTGAACCTCCTGTGTTATCGAAGTTCCCGACCAATTTTATTTTATGCATTTATTTAAGAAATTTATATTTCAGAAATTTATCTAATCTAATTTAAATCTGCGGACAAATAAGATTCTAAAACACCCGACAAATTTGAATGTTATCTGTTTATTTTGTAAGTTCTTTTTTGCAAAGCGCAGTTGAATAAATAAATATACATGTAAAGAACATAATTATTATAAATATTTTGTTAAAGCGCTTTTTAAAAAATAAAACATGTGCTTACATGTTCCAAATTTTACAAAAAAATAATATGTATTCAAAATATTTTCCATAAAAATAACACATACAATTCTGCAAAATAATTGAAGCTCGATTGTCCAAAAATTCCGTCATCTCATAACAACGTCGCAAATTATCGTTCGGACATGTCAGCAATGTGTCAGCACATTGTTAGCCCACACACGGTGCCAAGTGATATGTAGCTCTTTTTATTTTGACAAATGTCAGCGGCCAATGGGCTATCGAGATTGCGCCACCACGGGAATTCTTGGCCGGGATTCCGTATAAATGCACCGGAAGCAATATGACACACAGCTGCGGCTGTCCGATAAAATTTAACAGTGTACATACTCTATGAATATTTGTATTTGTATATACACGTATAATAGTACACACAACAACTGGCATACGAAATAAATTATTGTGAGCGCGCGCAAAATTAATCCGCGCGCTTGAAATAACCGGCGCGGCGTGTGCGATGGTGAATTTAACGCGCACTCCGAGAATACATATTTTTTGGCTACGCGTCAGCCGTCGCCGCGGCGTCGCGTCGCACTGTGGGTAAAAATGGTGTTTTTTTGTAAATCATTTTATTTATTTATTGGAAAAAGAACACAACAAGTTTCATAATTCAATGTATGAAAAAAACCTTAAGAAACATTCCTACATCAAAAAAGAGGTTTGGAAAAGGGCTTAAAAATCATGGCGCAGCACAAAATGTGTATACCTTAAAAAAACTCAGAAAACTGATAAATCGTAGAATTAAAAATCATACCACATAAAAATAATTGATTTTGAAAAACCACAACACTAAATATTTTTTGGTTAATTATTGCTCAGAACGTCCAATATTCCTAAAGCTCTTAATACTGCGTTTTTAGAAATACGAACATTTCGAAATGTGAGCTTTAGGAATTGTTGGTTTTCAGAGTAACGAACATTTAGCGATGTGGTTTTAAAGAATACTTTTATGTTGTTGTTCTTTAGTTTCCGATTTTTCATAGTTTTTTTTTATAATTCAGATAATTTTTAATATTTATGCGTAACAGATAAATGGTTACTTTAAACTGACAAATAATTATTGGGTTCTATAAAAAATCTGACCCAGATATAAAAAAAGAAAAAATAATTATTATTTTTTTACAAAAAACATTTTTGTTGTTGTTTTTTTAATGATTTAAAGTTTTTGTTTAAATAAGTCTTCGTATTGTATTTGTTTGGTCGAATACTGTTTATTTACCCATAGTGCGTCGTGGGTCGGCGTCACATCAAAATAGTTTGTGTGTGTGTGTGTTTGCTATATGACTTGGTACGTTGCGCGACGTCGCGGCACCGCATTGCGCAATCGCAGTCGTGCGCTTTTCAACTCTGAGAGTACATTCCAATGCTCCCCGAACAGCTCCACCGCCACTGTGAGCTCTGCCACAACGTAACGAATCGCGACTGAAACTGGATGGCTGGAACGGTCCTCCTCCTCTGTACATATAGATATACGCATATATATATATAACTATTTATATACAAATTTAAACAAGACGATATTTTAGTAAAGTACCTAGTTCAAAAGTTATTTTATTCAAAGTGATACGTAGTTAACGTTTTTTATTTATCATAGAAATAAAACTTTGTATAAATATATTTTTTAAATACGCAGTAAGAAAATACTGCACGATATATACGAAAGAATCGATTAAAAGCGAGCCGTTCGTACGTGTATACAGAAGAAAATATAGGTTTTTCGCTGTGTATTTGTACGACCACCCAAAATACGAACGACGACGTGACGACGTGACGACGAGGAGGAACCAGAACGTAATTTTCGTGCTCCGTATTGCGTTTTTTACACGTTATACGTCTGTCGGTCCGGAATTTTAAAACAGGTGACGAAGGGTTTTTCAATTCTATGTGTCTCTAATTTTTATTTTGCGGCAGATCGATCGGCGGCAGGCGGAGTATTGATTTAATAAAAGCCTTGTACCGCCACGGCGGCATAATATTTTCCCATAGAATGTCGTGCCATATGCCCATTTGCATAAATACAATCGAAAGACTACTCTAGACATTCCAATTGGGGCATATAGTTCAATAAATCGCAGACAGTAACACACACACAAACACACACACACACATTCTATGTTCCTCGGAAGGCAACCGACGAGAATTGCATGCATCGTGTATTGGGTTTAATTTAGACACATCTGGCACCGGTCCAGACGCTGATGACGCGTGTTCAGACACACATTCGCATCCCGGTTCTGGCTGGCAACAATAACACCGGCAACCGGCGACCACCACGGATGATGTGTTTCCAGTGGCGGAGTGCCCACGCGGTCACCAAATATGCAATACATATGTATATGAAAACCGCTGTCACCAATTGTGCATGTGCTCATCGCCGTATACACGATTTTGCTGTTTACCCATTCTGCGCATGCACTCTCCCTCACTCTCTTACTCTCACTCTCTTTACAAAACCACGTGTCACAACAACAATGTAATACGTAATTGAGAGAATTGCGAGAGCACACACACATACACACACTCAAATATATATATTATTGTTGCCCCTGTTTTGTTTATTTTCGGAGAGCACGCTCGTTCGCTCGCAAAACTATTTCAAAGTCGTTTATGTGTGTGTGTGTGTGTTTCTAAAAATAGCGCACTTTCGGCGAAAAACGCGCAGTTTCCCGTTCAGTCGTTCGTACCAGCGGCACAGCAGTTTGTGTTTTTCACTGACGATAGCGCACATTTTCCACTTTGCCACTTTTCCACCGGAGAATATATACATAATTTTATGCGGATACATCAAATTCACAGCAGCAATATTAAATATTTTATTAATTATATATTTATTTTTAAAATCTCAGAGATTTATTTAACATTTTGTGCGTTTCGTCTATTTCAGCCTTAAGGACACACTGCACGAAAAGGACACGAAAGCCAATCGCGACTTGGACGACATCGAAGCGATCTTCCGCAATATCAGTGATCTCCAGGATAAGATCAATCAATTGCTAGAAGAACTAGCCGACATTTACGTGTACGGCGAACAAGCGGAAACCATCGAAGCTGCCCTGCGACGTACCCAAATAGCTAGCAATACCGTGATCGAGGACAGCAAAGTATTAATCCGCAAGACACACGAAAAGTACACACATCAACAGAGTCTAGTGCCCGCGGACGTGGCACAGGAACTACAGTCACTGGAATTGTTGTCGGAACGCTTACACGGCGCCATGGACGAGAAGGACCGAGACTTTAAGCGTGCAAAGACGGTGCGCAGCGAGTATCTGGCCGGCGTCGAAACGATCCAGGCTTGGCTGCAAAATGCCGAGCTCCGGATACAGGACCGTACAATGGAACCGCTACAGCTGAAGGAAACGCTGAGCCGGATTCAGCAAGAGATCGGCGGTATGTTTGATCGGTTGGAGGTGGTCAAACAGAACGGACAATTGATTGTGGAGAAGAGTCGTAATGAGGCCGAGAAGGAGCGCATTCAGAGTACCGTCGATCAGCTGGCCCAGCAATTGGGACAGGTGCGTGCGTGGTTGGACGAAAAGAAACAGCAGGTTGGTGATTCGTTGGACGCGTGGACACGCTTTATGAATCTGTACCAGATTGTAATGTCGTGGTCAAGCGAGAAACGGGTCTTTATGGCGGAGCCAATGAAGATTACGACACTGCTGGAGGCGCGTCAGAAGCAGGCGGATTATGCGGTTAGTAGTCCCACTGTGGTGATGGGAAAAGTTAGCAAGTCTTCTAATCACAAGATTTTTTTTTTGTATATAGAACGCGGTCAAGAGTATTAAACCGATCGTAAAGAATCTCAGCGAAATGGACAAGGAACTGGAATCAATTACACAGGTGACGACGGTCGGTGATCTCCGGGCAAAACTGCTGGAAGCAGAAGAGGCCAAGGTTGAGGTGGAGGCAGTTCTTTTGGAAAGAGTAAGTCAACCCTAGCAGCCAAAACCTAGAAAATTCCGTCTTATCAAAAAAAACACAATTCTTTCCAAACCATTAGAATGCCTTGCTTCAAGAGACAACCGAGGAATGGGAACAATGCGAGAAAAAGCTCAAGGACGTCCGCACGTGGATCGACAAGACCAAGACCGGTCTAGAGTCTCCGCAACACAAGAAGAAACCTCTGCGCGATCAGCTGGGTCTGTGCGAGAAGTATCTGGCCGACGTTTCCATTCAGAAGACCAAGATCACGATGTCCGTAGAAAAGCTGCAGGTAATTTTTAAAATTAAAGCGATTTGAAATCAAATGAAAATTTTGCGAATGTTGCCTCTGGATAATCTGCAACACACGATTCCACTTCCGTGTTTTTTTTTGTCTGTACGAATATAGGTTCACTTCCGTGCTGGCATTGGCGGTGACACCAAGATTAGTGAAGCGGCTCAAACGATCATCGTCGATCTTGACGCCCTCAACACACTGGTTAAATCAAAGAACGTGCATCTGGAACAAACGCTGACGCAGCTGGACAACTACCAGCAGCAGATGCAGACATTGCGCCAGAAGATCCTGCACGAGGAGCAACAGCTGCGGCTTGTGCTGGCACCTACCTACCTGCCACATGACCGTGAGCAAGCCATCACCGAACAACAGGTAGGCGTTTTGTTTTGTTTGCGTTTCTCCAAATCTATCTCTATCTCTCTCTATCTCAATCCACAAACATTGTGTACAAAATTTGTAATCATCGCAGAGATGCGACCCGTTTTTTAGCTGCCGTAGACTCACACTCACACATCAATAATTAAATTAACTTAATTTAGGGTAAATAATCTCAGTAGATTTGAAGACAAAATTCACTAAAACCACAACAACAACGTTTGACCTAAAAAGAATAAAGTAAAATGCGAATCTCAACCGTTAATCGTCAATGAATTTCTTCTGTACTCCTTGATCCTGCCCTGCGGATTTTTGTTTTTAAATTTTTTGTTTTTTTTCTTTTATTTTCTTTAATTTTCCATCAAGAGATCATGATTAATTGTCGTTGACATTGCATTCAGCAAACAAAAAAAAAGTTTAGTTAAACATAATAAATATTTTACAGACGATCACATACGCACACACACACACGCACACAGAGACAGCTCACCTTAAGCATTATAGAGATTTTCGGTTTTCATAATACATACATCACTTTTCATCTCACTTCTACACCGGTATTTTTAGTTGGTTTTTCTTGAAATAGATTCACACATACACACACATACACACAAACGCACACGTGTTTCGTTTTCTTTTCATCAACTTGCTTTTTGCGTATTTCGGTGATGATATTGCGCGAGATCTGCGTCTTCAGCGCAATTTAGACTTGGTTGAGTGTCATGGACGAATGATCGCAGACCACAATATAGCACGTGGCCGGATCCTTGGTTCACAGCACTATTTTTTCTTTCTCATTATTATATTATTGTGTTTGTTTTTTCCTATTTGTTTTTATATCTTTATATATTTATGTTTTTACGAACCGTCACTTATTAGAAATATTTTTGCTGCGCACATTTAATTCCTCCCTCTCTCTCTCACACACACACATTTACTCCACTGTTAAAACCTGAAATCCTGTTCTCCTGTGGTGATCCTATATATCATATTAATTTTGTAACCTTATCCTCAAAAAAATGATCTGATCTAACAAATAACATTGCTCACATCTCTCATTCTCTCTCACTCCGTGTCCTTTTATCTATCTCCATCGCTCTCTGTAAAACAAAATGGTTATTGGGTGCTTTTTGTTCGATAAATATATGTATATCTCTATCTCTCTTTATAAATATGTATATGTGTATGGGATATACTTGTACGTATGTAGGCGTGTCGTGAACGCGTAAAACATCTGCAGGCCAAGATCACTGCCCGAAATGAACGTATCAAGCTTTTAATTCAACGCGGAACGCCAGACGTCGAACCGCTAGACTCTTAAATAGCGCAACATTTCCATTTTTTGTATATCTCTGACACACTCACACACATTTACAAAGACCTGACCAAAAAAAAACTATGTTCACGACTGACCCACTCACACAAAAATACACCGGACGTATACACAAATACATACACATGAGCTTTAGTTGTTAGAAACGCGCTCTCACTCTATATCTCTCTCTATTTCTCGCTACGTTTAGAGGCGCTCGCGCGGGCTATTTTAGTCTATTATATTATATATTAATTATTTGTATACTCTGTCTCGCTCTCTCTCTCTGTTTATTCTCTCCTTAATAAATAAATAAAAGATAGTTAATTCAGAACAAATAAAAACAACAGCAATCTCTTTTTTAATTGAACCACAAACAAAACCAATCTCTTTTGAAATCTATATAATACCAAACCAAAAAAAAACACACATAATTGACCAAAGAAATACTATTCCATGGTATCATACTAGGCTTTGCGGACCTCTATCGAGAAAGCTCAAGACCAGCTGGAAACAGTGACCTCGATGGCTTTCCATCTGGATCCCAACGACATTACGACGACGCACATCCACAGCACCAGCACCATCAGATTAAACGCACCCAGAACCGTGACTCCACCCACCGCTAATCTAGTCGCCGGTATAACGTACGCGGAAGTGCTATCGGGACGCTCGAGTCCAGTGAACGGTGCACCGTCGGAAGTTATTCCGGCGGTTGTTTACGCTGCTCCACGTCCAGTGGTTGTGGCACCCGTGCGCGAATCTAGTGTTACTAAAGTATTGCCTATTGTAGTTAAGCCAAAGGCTGTTAATGTTGTTCCTCGTAAAAGTGATGAAACTAGTGATGATTTCGTTAAGTTATCAGTAGAAGCACCGGTGCTTAAGTCTGTCCAGTCAGACGAATTTATTAAACATGCACGTCTTCATCAGACGCATCCTCGTTCGCCTGTGGCGGCACGCCGCAATCGACCTGCTCGCAAGGAGCCCAAGTCAAGGATTACACCGTCGGTTAGCACTACCACCACAAGCACCACCGAAACAATCGAATCACACGAATCCGCAATTACCGCCACCTCAACTAATACCACCTCAACCACCACAACAACGACGCGCACGCTAGAACCTGCAGAAAATTCAGCGAGTCTTAAGAATCCATGGTGGGGTCCTGGCTCGACGACTTACGCCGAAGTTTTGCGGGGTCTAGAGGCATTTTATCAGGCCGAACAGGAACGCATTGTCTCGCAGAAAATTGAAGCTCAATCTAAACCACCACAAACCAAGAAACGACTGCCAATCGCTGCTGTGGTTCCTATTCCTAGGATCGAAGCCGATTTCACAGAGTCAATTGTAGTTCCTGTTGTTCAGCCAGATGCACCGATTGTGGTGGAGTCACTTCCAATCGTACCTTTAACTGTTGCTGAACCTGCATACGTGTTAGAAACACCAGAACAACCATCAGCACCTGTACAAGAAATCTACGAACCAGAAATCGAACAATTCCATCCCGCCCAGCCATCGACCACGTCGTCCTGGTACGATCAGGTCCAATCCTATGCACCCACACTGAGTGATGTGCACTCGACCAATTTCTACATCGAACCCACGCAATTCCATCATCAGGTTTCGGCACCGATCTTCAATTACCACATACCAGCAACTGCACCTACAATGCAGTACCATCCCCAACCTCATCAGCAGCACCACCAACACCACCATCACCAGCAAACCTTCCTAACTTCCGAACAACAACACCAACAGCAGCATCACCACCATCATCAGCAGCACCATCAGTACGCACCAAACTACAGCACCAGCATTTCGGCACACGTACCCCTGCACGAGCTCCTGTATTCCGACCAAGAACCTGTGTACTTTGAACCGTACTACAGTCTTGACGATGTACAGGCTCAAGAGTCTTCAGACGCAGGCTTTGCTATAGCACAGGAACTAAACCCAGCTGCTGAGCTGGACATTCAGTTCGGTACTGTTGATATGGCTCAAGAACTGCTGGAATCACAGGAACGCTCTGAGCTTGTTTTTGTACAGCCCGAAGAAGATGAGCTACTTGAAGAGCTGAAGCTTAAGAGTACTGAGACGACAGCAGAAGTGGTGGTCACACCAGAAACTGAAAGAACCGAGTTGATTCAACCAGTTCTACCGTCTCAAGAAGTTGAGGTGATTCAACCAGCTGTATTGGCTCGAGAAATTAAGGAGATCTTATTGGCCCCACAGCCAATTGTGGCTGCTGTATTGGCACCACAAACACAAGCAGAACTTGTACAGAAAACCTCACCAGACTCCACAACGGCACCCTTCTCATGGGCTTCAATTTTGAGCCAAGGTCTTGACACAAAGCCATTCCAGCCATTGATCAGCAAGGCACGAGCACAGTCTCCGCCCAAACCTGATGTCCAAGTGACTGTGAAGCGCACCACCACCGAACAAGACTCATACGTTCGATCGAAGCCTGATTGGACTGGCCACAATAGACCACGAGACAATCGTCAACCAATTGAACAAAACAATGAAAAATCTAGTCGCAAATCACACTTAAACGATAGGAAACCCAATAAACCAACTCACAATGTAAATACCACGAATACCGCAACGGTCCACCAAGAGCGCAGTGACCTGGAGAGCACTACGATCCGAACGACCAAATCCCTGGACACGCCCATCCATAACGAAATTACGCTTAAAGTAGAAACGAAGAGTAACGAAGAAGGAGATCTACTGCGCAAGCAGAAGAAATCAACGAAGGTGCAGGTAACGACCGACGAAACGGTGCCTGCCAAAACGAAAAAAGAACCGGTGCGCAAAACGAAGAGTTCTGACTCAGAACCCGACGCTAGCCGGCCAGATACGTCTGGAATAGGAAAGAAAACAAAGGTGCCAAATGCCGCCACAGTCGCCGACGTAAAAGTGGTGCAAATCTTGCAAGAAACCGTTCTTGTGAAAGAGAGTGCTAAGAAGCAGCAACCAGCAAAGGCGACGACGGCTGTTATCGAGCCAGAAACAAAGGCTACTACTGATCAAGTTCCTATTGAAGCTAAAAAGAATAAAAAGAAGCAACCCAAGAAAAAGACATCCAAGGATGAGACTACTGTTGTTTCTATTAAAAAAGAAGAAGTCATACCAAACATTGAAATTATTGAAACTTTAAAAGTAGAAGACAACAAGACAACGGAAACTAAAAAAACAGCCAACAAAAAGAAGCAACCCAAGAAAAAGACATCCAAAGATGAAACCACCCCTGAGTCGGTTGTTGAGGTTGTTTCTATTAAACAAGAAGAAGTAACTTCTGTAATCGAGGATACTCAGGTAGAGGGATTAGTTGTGCCTACGAAAACTGAAGAAATCTTCACCAAAAATGCACCTTTAGAACCTGAGATCAAGACTACTGAACCCAAGAAATCGTCTAACAAGAAGAAGCAACCCAAGAAACAAATAACAAACGATGAAAATACCGTCAAGCCAGTTGTTATTGAGGTTTTTTCAAATAAACAAGACAAAGTTTCTCCAAAGATCGAGGATTCAACAACTTTGAAGGTTGATGAATTAGATCAAGTTGTTATTTTGGAGCAAATCGAACAGACCACTACCGAATTAGGACAAATTGAACCAGAAAGCAAAACTACCGAAGAACCATCAATTGAATCTAAAAAAACCTCCAACAAAAAGAAGCAACCCAAGAAGAAGACATCCAAGGATGAAACTATCATGGAACCCATAATCAAGGATAATGAATTCATAAAGGTCGATGAAGTAACCATTACTGAAAACTTCAGCAAACTGCCCAAAAATAATAACAACAAAAACAAATCTCCATCGAACAATTCTGAAGTTGTCGTTGTGTCTGACGAAAAAGTTTCTCAATCCCAGAGTACGGGATCAACTAGTGTGACAGTAACACAGACCACCGCAACCAACTACATCTTGACTAGTTCAGAATCTGTAGAAAGTGTGTCAGATGTAACCACGCAAGATGATAGTGTTGTCGTAAGGCTAGTGGAAGCAGAAGTTGCTCAAAAGAAGGGTGACAATGAGGAAATCAGAACAATCACAGCTGGCTTCTTGGAGCAAGAACAAGCGTCACAGACTGGAGCGAAAAAACCAAAGAACAAAAAGGGCAAGTCACAGATAAATAAAGTTGAAGAAACAAAGATCATTGAAGTTATCACTGAAATCAAGCCGGCTGTTTCGACTGAATTTATTCCCAGAGATATAACAGCAGAATCAGTGCGTGAGCTTGAACTTATTACTCTTCTGCGTGCTGAGACCGAGCAATCCCAAGTGGTGTCTGAAGTGTCCACAGTTCTTATTGAAACTCCTCAAACTGTTACTGAAACAATTGCAGTAATCGAAACCACAACTGTCGAACCAACTAAACCAACCGAAAAAGTATCTAAGAAAAACAAGAAAAACAAGAACCCGAAAAAGACTGACACCGATGAGGCTACTCTGACCCCGAAAGAGCTCACCGAAGCTGTACATTCAATGCTCAGCTCCGACTTTGCCACCGAGATCAAAACCTCAGTCACAGCTTTCCTAGAAGCTGAATCTGCTTTGAAGAAACCCAAAGAGAATACACGCAAGAACAAAAAGAAAATAACGTCAGCACTGAAAACGGACGATAACGATGATAGCGCACCGAAGAACGTAACGTTTGCTCCGGACGCCGAACTCGAGGAGCGAATAGTTCCGGACATTTATCCGGCCGAAGCTATACAGATTGACACAAGTTACAATCGTCGGCAAGATCTCGAAACCTGGAATCGGAATGAAACCGAGCCGTCTACTAGTCAAATCGTTACGACACAGCAAGACGTTGGAAGTAGTACAACGGAGTGTAATACAAACGGTTTCGAGCACACGCAGACCACGCTTCGGACCACAGTAACTCGGACGACAACAATCAATACGAAAACTGTTGTGAGTCCCGTTGAAACGGTTCTAACGCTCAAAGAAAACGTTGTGCGCACCGTTGATGACTTTGATGTTCAGTCTCAGATTAATAACATGCCATCGGCTGCAAAAACGCATAAGATCGTAATGATTACACACGAGGAAGTGCATAGGAATCCGACCATACAATACAAAATGGTGTTGCCCACGGTTACTGCTAATATCGTTCGTACCGAAGTGGATGAAGTAATCGAAGCTAGCTTAGAACCAACCATAGTGACCGAGGAAGTGGTAACAACGCATCAGGAACCAATTGTTCTGTTGGACATTGAGAAATCAGTGTCTGTAGATCAATCGGCTGAGTCCACATCAACGTTGACCACTTCCAGTGTAACGATAACCACTACAACGGAATCTAGTACATTACTGTCAACAGCCAACGAAAAGGTTGAGCCTAGTGACGATTCAGCTTCTAAGCAGTCAACAGTAATCGTTACAACTGAGACCTTAGTTTCGGAAGCTCCTTTAGACAAACCAGCTTACGCTGGTCTTCCAGTAGACAGTACTTCTGATATGTGGATGGTCGAGTCAGATGCACCGATGACATTCTCGGATGAAGATGAAATCGAAGAGGATGTTACTGTAGTGTTAACTGTAAAGACTACCGAAACAAAGGTCATAGACGAAGTAAAACAATTAGTTGAAGCACCTATCGAGCCATCTAAACCAGTAGCATATGCCGGATTACCGGTAGATAGTACTTCTGATTTGTGGATGATTGAGTCCGAAGAACCAATGACTTTCTCAGATGATGAAGAGCAAGTGAAAGTTGAGCTTTCGGAATTGGTATCTACTACTAGCAGCACATCAGCTGAAACCACAACGTTTGTAACAACTACTAAAACGGTGACTCCAGAAAGTAATGTAATTGAAACGACTATTGTTTCTGAAGAGCCAAAGAAACCAGCATATGCAGGTCTTCCAGTGGACAGCACTTCTGATCTGTGGATGATTGAGTCAGAAGAACCAATGAAATTCTCTGATGATGAAGAAGATGCAAAGGTCACAGAACCTGTAACAATTGAATCAACGGAAACTAAGATGATAGACGTAGCTCCAATCGTTTCTGAGCCTGTTGCTGTTCCCGAGGAACCAAAAAAACCAGCGTATGCAGGTCTACCAGTTGACAGCACATCTGATTTATGGATGATTGAGTCCGAGGAACCAATGACTTTCTCGGATGATGAAGAGGAGGCTGCGGTGGTTTCGACAGAGTCAACTAAAGAATTATCATCGGAAACTTCATCGGTAACTTCAACTGTAACTTCAACGATTGTAACGACAACAATAATTTCGGAGAGCAATGTTACACAAGCCACTGAAAATGAAGTGGTAATGTCAACACAACCAAGCGTCATTGAAGACACTAATGTTATTGTAGAGAAACTCGCACCAACTACATCGGAAGAGCCAAAGAAACCCGCTTACGCTGGGCTACCAGTGGACAGTACATCTGATTTGTGGATGATTGAATCCGAGGAGCCAATGACTTTCTCCGATGATGAAGAAGAAGAAAATATTGTTTCGATTACAGCTACAGAAGATGTTACGTCCACCTCAACATCCACCAAATCTTTGACAACAGTTACCGCGGTGAACGCAGTTCCAGTAGAACCAATAGTTGTGATTTCTGAAGAACCAAAAAAGCCGGCTTACGCTGGACTACCGGTAGATATTACTTCTGATTTGTGGATGATTGAGTCCGAGGAACCAATGACATTCTCTGACGATGATGACGAAGTATCTGCCGTCGTAGTCACAACCGAAACATTGACAAACACTGCAACTGAATCATCAGCATCATCGACATCTTTAACGACAACAATTTCAACTACAGTCAACACCAAGGTTATTCAATCCACAATTATCTCTGAACATGTTATTGAAGAACCTAACGAAACGGTAACATTTGATATCACTGAATCGAAGGTGATTGAAGAAGCTGACGTTGTTCCTACAATCTCTGCAGAGCTAACAAAGCCTGCCTACGCTGGATTACCAGTAGACAGTAGTTCTGATTTGTGGATGATCGAGTCTGATGAGCCAATGACATTCTCTGATGATGATGAAGAAGAAAAGAAAACTGAAAATGTTGAACCTATTAAAGTAGTCACTGTGGTGACAAAGGAAACAAAAGTTGTCAAAGAAATTCAGGCACCAGTTGCTTCTGAAAAACCATCGGAATTCGCCTTAGAGCCTAAAAAACCGGCTTATGCTGGTCTACCAGTAGACAGCACGTCAGACTTGTGGATGATCGAATCCGAAGAGCCAATGACTTTCTCTGATGATGAAGAAGTCGAGAATGTTATTCCATTTGGGTCTACAAACCAAATTGAAGTTTCTTCAACATCCACAGTAACTACATCAACAACATCAACGATTGTTAAGATGGAAACAACTTTAACAGGTGCTACTCAAGAACCAGTTGTGGTGGAGAAGATTGCTGAAATTCCAAAGCCAGCATATGCTGGACTACCAGTGGACAGCACTTCTGATTTGTGGATGGTAGATTCTGAGGAGCCAATGACATTCTCGGATGAGGATGAAGAAGAAGATAAAACTGCCAAGATTGAGTCTACTGAAATAGTTTCAGTAATGACAACGGAAACGAAAGCGGTGGAAGTAAATCAGGCACCAATTGTTTCCGAAAAACAATCTGAATTCACCGAAGAGCCCAAGAAACCAGCGTACGCTGGTCTACCAGTAGACAGCTCGTCAGAATTATGGATGATCGAATCCGAAGAACCAATGACTTTCTCTGATGACGAAGAAGTCGAGAATGTTATTCCGGTTGGGTCTACAGAGCAAATTGACGATTCTTCAATTTCCACAGTAACTACATCGACAACATCAACGATTGTTAAGATGGAAACAACTTTAACCGGTGCTACTCAAGAAAAAGTTTTGATGGAGAAGATTGCTGAAATTCCAAAGCCAGCATATGCTGGACTACCAGTGGACAGCACTTCTGATTTGTGGATGATAGAATCCGAGGAACCAATGACATTCTCTGATGATGAAGATCAGGAAGAAGTCAATCTTACAATTGAAAAACCAATTAAAGAAGAACATACATTAGTTCCAAAAACTATTGAACCGATTGTATCAGAAAATATTGCTGTTCCAGTTGAGCCTAAGAAACCGGCTTACGCAGGATTACCAGTAGATAGCACTTCTGATTTGTGGATGGTCGAATCCGAGGAACCAATGACATTCTCTGATGATGAAGAAGAAGAAAATATCGTTCCGATCGTATCTACCAAAATAATCACCACCGAATCATCAACCACCACATCAGCGGAATCATCAACAACAACTTCAATCACAACGACGCGCACAACCGAATCAACCGTTATTGTACAGCAAATTGAAGAAGAACCCAAGAAACCTGCCTACGCTGGTCTACCAGTAGACAGCACTTCTGATTTGTGGATGGTTGAGTCTGAGGAACCAATGACATTCTCTGATGATGAGGTTGATGTAATTGTACCAATTCCTACCGAAATTGAGGAAACAAAATCAAAAACTTCCGAACAGTATTCCACTGACTCAATCACAGTCAGCGAACCGCTACCAAGTTTCCAACTCGAATCAGACTCTAACCTTCGTTCGATGACACCGGAAACCTCTTTAGAGGTGGATCACATCAAAGAAGCTATCGTTGAAAACAAGACTAAAAAAACAAAGAAGAAGAAGAGTAAACCTGCCCCTGCGACAGAGGTTGTCATTGAAGAGCCCGTAATCGTGGTCAAAAATACTATTGCTGAAACGGTATTGGTACAGAATGACGTAAAGGAAACAGAGTCGCATAAGAAGAAGAAAAACAAAAAGAACAAAGTCACACATGTTGAACCAGTCACTTCAGTTGTAATAGATACATCAAAAGAAAACATATCTGAAATCACTATCGTTCAAAATGCTAACACAATTTCTTCTGACTCTATTGCTAACACTAAAACTATCCCTATCACAAGACCGACTGTTAACCCTTGGGCCAATCAAAAGCTTTATTCCGATATTCTTAAAGAACAGGCTGCCGAAGAGATTCGTTTGCAGGCAGAGTCTAAAACACGACTAATGAGAAAGGTTACAGCTCCTGTAGCCCCGGTTGCTATCGTTGTTAAAGCGGTTTCTCCTGAGGCTAGTGAAGTTCACCCTGAGTCGATTCCTCTAGGGCCTGAAGTGGCTCATAAACCCGAACTTTCAAAGGCAAAAAAGGAAAAGAAGAAGAAGGCCAAACCAGCAGATCAACCAAAACAAAGCAAAATCGATCATGTAATTGAGGTCAGTGAACCGATTGATGAAGTTGAAGTTGTCGTTGAAGTATTACCATCTGTGGTGCCTCAATCTGAAGAACCGTTGGTTTCCACCACTTCGGTGTGGTCATCTGCTCAAACTCTGTACTCAGATATCCTTAAAGAACTGGTTGCTACGATTCCAAAGAAAACTTACAAACCCAAACCACTCCAAGACACCGAAGCACCCAAAGAGCAGACTGTAGACAGCATGTCATCCAGTCAATCATCGGAGGTGTCTTCCATTATCATTACTGCTACGCAAGAAAGCGAAACAATGGTTGAGAAAACCAAAAAGAAAGACAAGAAAAAGAAGCAGGTCACCCAGCAAGTGGAGGTTGCTGAAATAGTTACTGAAGCTCCTGTTACTGATGCTTATACAAAATCAAAGCAGAAAAAACAAAACAAAACTCAAAACTTAACTGAACTTGTGACTGTCGAAATTGATGTAGAAGCGAATCCAATAACATTGGACGAATCTAAACCTAAAAAGAAGGACAAAAAGAAGAAAACTAAACCTGATGTGAAAGAAGCTCAATTGGTAGCAAGTTCAACTGAGATAGAGTCAGTGGAACCAAAACCAATTGTAAAATCTGTCCCTATTGTAGCACCAACGGCTGAAGTTGTCGCTGATGTGGTTCCCCTGACAGACACCACAAAAAAATCTAAGAAGAAGAATAAAAACAAAAAGGATAAGCTTTCCAAGGATGGTTCCATCGTTGACGAAATAACTACTATTCTTAATACGGAAGACATTGATGAAATCAACTCACTTTTAAATTCAGTGGAAATTGAATCGGTTGAAACAGTTCAAGTTCCGGCCAAGGAAATCGCTCAACACCAAATCTCTAGCTCCTCTTCGGTTACCATTGTCGAAACTAAAACTCCCAATGTCGAAAAACAATTTTCTCAATTATCTGACCAATCTGGCACACGTGACGCCAACGAACCACATATTTTCGAAGACACAATCCAAATTTCGAACGTTTTAGAATCCGACAGTGTTATTGATGATGTTACTGTTGTTAATACAAATCTCAAGGCCCCAGTTATAACCAAAACCATTACAGAGTCGGAAATAATACTAACCCAAACAAGCACGTCCCCTCCAATTGTTGTTGTTTCCACCACTAAAACTAAGCTAGATTCGCCACTCGCATACGAGGTGTCCGCTGGACAAGTTATTTTAGCCCAGCCAGAAGATGTCACCAGTGCCAGTACCACCACCACCACGATCACCAGCCCAGTTACATCGTCAGAGGTTAGTACACACGTAGAGATTAGTGAAACGATTGAGGTTGTTACGGTTGATCAGCGCGAGAAAAAGTTACTAGAGCAGGTTGTTAAGACGAGTGAAACAGAAAGTGTGCACGCGAATACAGAAAAGTTGATTGAAAGTGAAAAACAAGTTCCGGTAAAGCCAGTTTATGCAGGTTTGCCAATTGATTCGACTTCGTCGGATTGGATGGATGCGGTTGAAGGTCCACCGATGGTATTCTCTGATGATGAAGAGGAAACTTTGGTTGAGCCGACGGTTGTTATTGAAAGTAGTGCTGTTTTGGCTAAACCCGCTTACGCAGGATTGCCAATTGACAATACAACCGACGCTTGGATGGAGGTGTTAGATGAGCCAATGCAATTCTCAGATGATGAAGAGAAAGTAGAGTTTACATCGAAAACTCCTACTCCAGTGGCTGCGGATATTGTTGAAAGTACCTCGGAAGAACTAATTCCAGCACACGCAGGAGAACCAGAAAAGATTGTTGTTATATCTGTAAGCAGTACAGTTTTGGATGAAGAAACCTCAACTTCAGGTGACAACATAATTCAGACTGAATCTAACGAAAAAGTTGAAGAAAGTAAACCATCTGAAACAACTACCAAGTCAGCGTATGCTGGTTTACCGATTGACGATTCGACTGCTGCCTGGATGGATGTCCTTGACGATCAGCCAATGGTGTTCTCCGATGATGAAGAAGAATCTGTTTCAGTTGTTACTACTACGGTAGTCACTACAACAACCAGTACCACTGTTGTTGAGACCATCCAGGGCGATCAGACTGACAATACCACCACAGTTAGTGTAACCGAAGTAACCGAGTCACCAAAATCCGCCTACGCTGGTCTTCCGATTGACTCTAGCACAGACTTATGGATGGAAGATTTAGACGAACCAGTGGTATTCTCAGATGACGAAAAAACAAACATTGTCGAAGAGACTGTCCCAGAGTCGATCAGATCAGAGCCAACATTCCCTGTCACAAACACCTTTGATAGGATTAACGTTGACGATATCAAAGAATTCTCTCCACGCAAAAGAGCTACTGAAATTGTAGCAGTCGAAGAGATTTCTAGCCCAATGCACTTTGATCGTATCGAAATCGACACTTGGTCATGTGTGCTTGACGACCAGCCCCTGGAGCACCTCTCCAATCAGTTCACCTCAAATCTGTCAGCAGATGCACCAGAGTTCAGGCCAAAGCAGATCATCGAAAGTTTTATTGAACAAGAGAAGATCAGCGCTTCGGATCTGACGAGAAAAACCACTGACCCTCAGAACTTAGAGCTAATTAGCCAGTCTGTATCGGAAACATCTTCACCACAGTCCACACCCCGACGCAAGCCAGCCAAAAAGGAGAAGCTTCGAAAACCAGTACAGCATGTACCTGAGCCAGAGATTGTTGTGGAGGTTCCATTTGTTAACGAAGTACTGCAAGCTCCAGACAATATATGGCAATCAATTGATGGTAAGACTTTCGCCGAAGTTGTTCTTAGCGAAGGTGACTCGTTGCCTGAGGTGGATTCAGTTAGAGTTGAGATTGAAAAGACAAAGATTACAAAATCTCAAACGATAGCTGCACCAAAGGAACAAAAACCAAAGCCATTTGAGGAATCAGTACACGTAGCTTCCGATGAACGGAGTAACGTAGATTTGATTTCAGTAAAGCCAAAGGCAAAGAAAACTAAGAAGACTAAGCATTCCGCTAAGGAACAGCCCATTGAGTTGAGTACCTCATCTACCGAAGAGGATGTAGTTGCAATAGAAGTTTTACCAGCCACGTCTTCTGAGCTACTGATTGCAGCTGAATCAATTGTTGAAACAGAAACAATAGTTGTTGTCAAACATGATGAGCTCGTCGAAGAAAGAGTTCTAGAGGCAACCCAAAACATTCCGGCACCGGCATTAGATAGTTTCTCATGGGCATCTATGTTGGGAAGCAAGGTTTCCGATGATGAACCCGTTGTTGTAATTGAAAAACCTACCACTGTTAAAGATACTCGTGTGAAAAAACAAAGAGCAACAAAGAAATCAACAGTCAAGAAAGAAGAGTTCCCTGACTACAAGCTTCCCGAGCAAAATGTTGCCGTTGCTATAGAATCGGAACCGGAGACATTCTCGCAGGTGATTTTGGAAGAAGAGATTGAGGTACAAAGCGAAAAAATAAATCAAGGCCGTGAACAGGTTGATAGTGCTAGTGTCCCAGTATTACCAGTTTTGACAGATGAAGTTGTAGTTGTGGAGCAATCTACATCCGGGTTCTCGTGGGCAACAGTGCTTGGTAGCAAGGTCGAAGAGGAAGTTCCAGAGGATAAACTAGTACCAGCGCTTAGCACACAGCCTAAGAAAACAAAGCAAACAAAGAAAACAGTAATCAAGACTAATTTCATCGAAAAGGATGTAATTAGGGAGGCTGACAAAGTCGACGAGAAAACACCAACAAAGAAATCGAAAAAAAACAAGAAATCTAAACGTGACGCAATATATATTGATTCAAGTTCAGGAGACGATGCCCTTGTGGAGGTGAAACCAATTCCTATGGTTATAGAGACTGTGATAACTGATGAAATAACCGTTAATCAGCCCGAACCACAAGAGACCCCAACTCCGGGTTTCTCATGGGCACTTGTAGTTGCCACAAAAGTGGATGAGGTCAAAGAAACCAAACCAGAACCGGTTAAATCTGTGGTCGTTCCAGTCAAGAAGTCGACCAAGAAACCAAAACCAGAAGCGGTGAAACGATCCGTCAAGAAGGTAGAAAAAGTTATGGTTGATGAGAAACCCAAAGAGCTCGTACCGGATGACAGGACCGAAACGGAAACAGTTAAAATATATGTTGAACCTATTCAACCTTTAGAATATATTGAACCAAAAGAATTGTCACAACTGCAAGAGACTCCAACGCCAGGCTTCTCATGGGCTGCTGTCGTTGCCACCAAAGTTGAAACAGTCGAGGAAGAACCAGTCACTGTAAAGCCTGTCGCAGAAAAACCTATTAAACCAATCCGAAAGGTAAGACAGGAACCAATGAAAAAACCATTCAAGAAAACTGTTAAAGTGGCGGAGTTTGTCAAAGAATTACCAAAGGTTATTGAGCAAACCGTTCCAATCGTAGACGAGGTGTCCGCGACTCTATTAGAAGAAACTACGACTACCGCAAGCAACACATGGGCCAAGATTGTCAGCACTCCCGCTGAATCAGAGAGTACCTCTTCCGAACCAGAAGGTCCTAAGGAAGTCCGAAAAATCAAGCAAAAACCCAAAAAGGTTAAGTTGTCTGTACAGCGCAGTACATCCCCAAAGACCGTGATCATATGCAGTGATCCCGAGCGAATGGACGAATGCGTGGAACTGGCAAAGATTAAAGACATTTCGGAAATAATTACAGAGTTCTCAAACAAACCAGAGACTAAAGTTATTGTAAGTCCGAAGGCGGTTACAGTTGTTCCGGCACCGGCAGCCAACTCATGGGCAAACATTTTGAAGAGTACTCCCCCTGTCGAAACACAAAAACCCATCAGAGAAACGGTTGAGCAGCCGCCAAAGAGGGAAACGTCGGTCAGACGAGTAATTCCCGAGAAACGATCTGTTGTCAAGATTACTGAGCAAGTTCAACGGGAACCATCGAAGGTTGTTCGACAAGAAATTGTTGCTCAACCCGAAGATGAAGAGTTCAAAGAACACGATGAGCTATCCGCTGAACTGCTTAGCTTGATTAATCAGGAAATTTCATGGGCTGATATGGTGGAGGAAGATTCGAATGAACGGTCGTGGGCTGATATGGTTGATTCACCGGAACCACCAAAGAATGATGAATCGAAAATGAGCGTGCCTCATCAAGAAAAACTTTTGGAAGTTACAGGTGTTGAACTTGAAATTCTAGACGAAGTTGAGAATATGATTGTTTCAGAAGAAACTGAAATTGAATTAACTCCCGAAGTTCGTCAGACCACATCGGTTGAAGTGACAAAATCTACCGATCTACCAACAACTGAAGTAATACTTCAAGGCGAAACTGTAAACGTTAAAGAAGTGAAGGTTGCTAAAACTATCATAATTGAACTTACTGAAACAGAAGCTAAGGTTGTCGACAACAAAACTGAACATGAACAATTGGTTGAGTTTAGTTCTGAGTCAGAAATTGTAACTGAAGATTCATTGCTTGAATATGCTGGACCTGAAGAAGCTAATATTGTTAATAAGGTCTTGGAAAAAACAGCTGAAGTTGAAGAATTGGATAAAGAAGATGTTTTTAAAATAATAGTTGTTGAACAAGTAATAGAATCGGAAAATCATTTTGCGGATGAGGTGTTGACAGAAGAGGTTGCAAAAAATACTGAATTACCAGAAATCTTTAAAGAATCTCATCACACAGTTGAGGAACACTCTGAAGAGATCCTAACTCAAGTTCCCGAGAAAGAAAAAACCTTAACTGAAGTGTCAGAAATTTCAGAAAATGGACAAGTTAGAAAAGTTGAGACAGTCGTGGTTGAATCAGTAACCGAAACAATTATCGTTACCGATGAACCTGCACCAATAAATTCTAATAAAGAAACAATTTCAGAGCCAGAAGCCGAAAAACCGAAGTCGAAGAAGGTCAAGAAAACAAAGAAACCAATTAAAGAAGAGCAGCCAAAAGAAGCTACAAATCAAGTAGCAGATATTTTAGCCACCTCAGAAACATTGATCGAAAATACATTTGAAGAATCGGCCGCCATTGTTGAACCAACTACGATTATTATCGAAGAACAAACAAAAGAGATACAAATTGAAGTTCCAGCTAAAGAAAAAATTGTGACTGAGCCAACAGAGATCAAAGAAACAATTGAAGTTGAATTACAAACCGAAGTTGAGGAACCCAAATCAACTGTTTCTAGCGTTCTTCTTAGCACCGAGGAACAGATTGTTGAACCAGAGGCTGAACTGAATACGAAATCGAAGAAGGCAAAGAAAACTAAGAAGTCAGCAATAAAACTACCAGAACAAGTGGAAATTGATACAGATGAGCCTTCAACAGTTTTAGAAAATCCGATTGAAACGAATGTTGAAGTCCAGTCTGTGGTTGAGTCTTCACAAGAAGAGCCATTTGAAGAATCCGCAATAATTGTTAAACAAACTACGATTATCACAACTACTACAGAAAAATTGATTGTCGAGGCTGAAGAACCGGTGAAATCTATAACGATTACTGATGAATTCCCAGTAGAAGATGAAGAACCAGTTCAACATAAGTCAAAGAAATCGAAGAAATCAAAGAAAGCGGCCAAAGATCAAAAGCCTGAAATTGTTGCCTCAGCTATTGACCAAGAAGTTGTTACAGAACCCGCTGTTGTAGACGTCAAACTTTCATTTTTGGACGTTCTTGTTGAATCTTTGTCAACCGAAACTGAAACCATTAAGTCCGATACAATCAAAGAGCAATCAGAGCTAATTGAAGAAGTCATTGTCCAGTCTGAGGTTGAACCTGCAAAGGAAACAGAAGAATCCGTAGAACACAATGAATTACCATCCATTATTTCAAAGACTATAGAACAGTTGACAGTCGAGGTTAAAGAACCAATCCAACCAAAGTCAATTAAGTCAAAGAAATCAAAGAAAGCATCAAAGGGTGTTGTTGAAAATGAGGTTCAAACTGCGGATGAAACAAATGTGGAAACATTGCCTACTGAACAAGAAACAGTCGACAGTACTTTTGAAACCCAGATATTCATAGAAACAAAGGAGGAATTCATTGTGCAGTCTATAATTGAACAATCAACAGAGAATGAGGAATCCGCTAAACAAATAGAACCAACTCACATTAATACAACGATCAACGAAGATTTTACTGTAGAATTTAAAGAACCAATTGTACCAAAGTCCAAGAAATCAAAGAAATCCACAAAAGATCAAGAGATTGTCTTCTTAACTGACAAAGACGATGTTAAGGAACCCGTAGTAGAATTTGTATTGGATGTTGTTGAATCTGTGGCTGAGACCTTAGAAACAGAACCAGCTAGCGACAACGTTGAACTTTCGTTCGTCGATGTTATTGTTGAAACTGTGGTTGAAATTTCGGCAATAGAAAATAATACAGTTGACAGCTCCATTGAAACTGAAATAATCAAAAAGCCTATTGAACAGCATGCACCAGAACATCTGACAACAGATACTGACCAACTTCAAACTGTCGAACATCAAATCACCGAAACTGCTGAACAATCAAAACCATCAAAACTGGCAAAACAATCCAAGCTTGCAAAGAAACTCACCAAACAAGACAAACCAGAAAAACCTTTCATAACCACAATCCAATCCGTTTCGAAAGAAACCACTCCAGAAAAAAATCCAGAAACTACTTACGTTGCTTCTGAAGAAACAGAATCCATTCCAACGAGTACACCATTTTCGTGGGCGTCTATTGTTGGTTCACAACAAGTCACAGAGGTTGCTTCAGTCGTAAGCGCTCCAACGGCATCTCGACCATCACGATCTGTGAAAAAGCCAGTGATTCAAGTGGTCGAAGTAGAATCGATCGAACCCGCTGCATTTGTCGATGCTGAAGGTTTCGTTGAAATCCTAACCAAAAAAGAGAAACATGCTCGATCTCGATCGAGATCTCATCAGAATGTCCAGCAAAGCGAACCAGCTGATGTATTTTTGGATACGATTCGGGACGAAGAGTCTACAGAGAAAACTCCACGCAAACGGAAGAATAAGCAAAAAACAAATGACTTCGCAAGAAAGGATGAGCAAACTGAATTCAAATCCGATCCGACCAAGGTCACAGAAGTTGTGTCAGAAGTTGTTTCTGAAGTCGTTACGGAGGTCGTTCCGAAAGACATATCGGAGCATGTTAGCGAACAAGTAACAGAAACGCAGCAAGTGCCAGCTGGTTGGGGAATGAACTTCAGTGCAGTCCTTAAGCAAGCCACAGAGTCCACAGAGAAATCTTCTAGCAAAACAGTGAAGCCTAAGGACGTCGTGAGGAAAGAAACTGTACATGTGATTAAGCAAACAAGAGATGCTGAAGTCGCACCGAAAGAACCGAAGGTCAAAGAAGTTTTTACTGAAGTTGTTACTGAAGTCGATGAGTACACGGAGAAAGCTTCTCGTAAAAAGAAGAAGCCAAAGACTAAAGAGTTAGCTAAAAAGGAACCCGTGTTCGAGCAAACGACAGAGACTAGTCTAGCCGAAATTGTACCTAAAGAACCGAAGGTCGTAGAAGTTGTTGCTGAAGTTGTATCTGAAGTTAAAACTAAAGACGTCCCAGTAGTCGTAACAGATATTGTCACAGATGTCGTCACTGTGTCCACAGAGAAAACTTCCCGCAAAAATAAGAAATCAAAAACTCAGGAAGTCACTAAAAAACCTGTGTTTGAATCTGACCAAACGACAGTGACTAGTGAAATCGTACAAGATGTACCAAACGTCACAGAATTGGTCGCCGAGGTTACAATTGAAGAAATCCCTGTAGTTTCCACTGAAGTAGATATCGAAAAAGCAACAGAAATTCAACAATTACCAGCTGGTTGGGGAATGAACTTCAGTGCTATCCTTAAGCAAGCTGTTGAGACCACAGAGAAATCTTCGGACAAACAGATAAGTACAAAGACGAGAAGGGAGACTATTCATAAGAAAGAAACTAGTCCTGTTCTAGTTGTACCAGAGGAACCAAAGGTCACAGAACATGTCGCTGAAGTGGTAACTGAAGTAGTTTCTACAACTGCAGACACAATCAAAAAAGCTTCCCGTAAAGAGAAGAAGCCAAAGACTAAGAAAACTGCTAAAATAGAAATTGAGGCTACTCTTGCTGATATCGCACCAGATGAACATAAGTTCACAGAAGATACAACAGAAGTTGTAACTGAAGTTGTAAATAAAGTTGCCACTGATGTCGTCCCTGAAATCTTTACTGAAGTAGATAACGATGCATTGCCAGAAACCCAACAACATCCAGCCGGTTGGGGAATGAACTTCAGTGCAACCCTTAAGCAAGGATTGCCAGAATTAGTTTACCCGGTTAAAAAATCTAAACCAATGCAAGTGGTCGAAGAGAACTTTATTGTTCCATTGGTAAAAGAAGAACAAAAGCCAATCACTTCTGAGGCATCGATCAAAGCAACAAAGAACAAGAAGAAGAAGGACAAGGCAAAGCAGCAAACAGAACGAGCTGCCCTCGTTGAAGAAAGTACATCCAGTGAGCCAGATGTGCCTGCACCAGAGCTAAAGAATAAAAAGAAGAATGCTACAAAATCAGCAGTAACCATGGTAGAAGCTGTGCCGGAAGTAGATAACGAAATTACTGAAACGGTTGCCGAGACAGTTGAAGATGTCGTTCTTGTAGCTGCAGAAGAAAAAGTAAAGGCAAAGAAACCAAAGAACAAAAAGAAGAAGTCTAAATCAACTAAGGACGTCGAGGAACCTACTATCGAAGTGAGTCACACTGAAGTTAATATTTCCTCGGAATCCGCAACAACCATCACCACGGAAAATGAAGATACCTTCGAATCAATAGTGCTGAGTGAAACATCCGAATCCAGCGAAGGCTCAGTTCATCTTGAGGCCACCGCCGAAGATGAAGACTGGGAACTCGTAGATATTCCGTCTGAAATTGCTCTAGTAAACACTGATCACGTAACACAACCTCAAACAATCGTAACTAATTCTTTATTTAGCACAATCGAACCTTTGGTAGTACCTGTTGAAGATACTATCCGGAACGATAAAGATTTGCACGTAGTGTCTGACACAAAGTCCGTTAAATCGGACAGTGATGATTTTGTAATTGTTAGTACTGACGAAATTGATGCTACTGAAGAAGAAAAGACTACTTCCGATTTGGCGACAACTGATACTACGCTAGTTAAAGTTGTGGCCAAGGAGCGTCAAGAATTGATGAAAAATGAAGATACTCAAAATGTGGAGACTGACGATGACACCTCGTACCTGTTTTATTGGCGTCACGATTACTGGCCTGAAAACAATCAGTTTGAAGAGGCCGAAAGTAAGTGGGCTATTTTGAAAGCGAACGAAGCGAAGCTAGTCGAAGACAATGTACCTGAAATTGTAGTACCGGAAATTGTAGCACCGGAAATTGTACCTGAAGTTTTTGAAGATGGTCAGGTTGAACAACTAGATTTTGATATAGACATTCGTTTGAATTTGGAAGAGACAAATGAAGAATATATCCCAGAGATTAGCCATATCGAAATCTTACAACATTATCTGCCTCTGGACAATCCCGTGTGGACCACCCATTCTTTGTACTTTGCTGCAGAGCAGCAGTGGCAATTGTTAAGAGTCGAGGAGTCGAAGACAATTGTTGTTGTGGTTGAAGAGTCCACAGAGTCCATTCAAGTAGAGGAATCGAATGAAACTGTAAAGATTCAAGTGGTGGCTAAACCGATTGAAGAGATTATTAAAACTACCGAAAAGATTCAAGTGGAAGATCCTGTGGAAGCTACCGAATCGATTATCCCAGAGACTAGTCGCATAGAAATACTTCAACATTATCTTCCTTTGGACAGTCCCGTATGGACTGCTTATTCAGTGTACAATGCTGCCGAGCAGCAGTGGCAATTGTTGAGATTAGAAGAGTCTAGGATTATCGTTGAAGAAGAGACAATCCAGGAAGATAAATCCACAAAATCTATCAAAGAATATCAATCGACAGATACCATCGAATTAAATGAATCCACGGCAACGGTTGTAGTCGAAGTGGCAGAGCCAGTAGAAGAGCATGTCCGCGTTGAAGCCACAGAAGAGGTCATCCCGGCTATCAGTCGATTTGAAATCCTTCAACATTACTTACCTTTGGATTCACCAGTTTGGCATACCAACTCGATGTACACAGAAGCTGAAAAACAATGGTATCTCGCCAGGGCAACAGAAGTGTCCGAAACGATTGTGTTGGATGACCTTACGGTTGCCACACCTGTAGAGGAAGTAAATGTCCAAGAAATCTCTGAAGAAGAACAACAAAACATCGAGGAAATCACTGAAGAAGAAGTACTCACTGAAAATACCACTGCTGAAGTCGTAGCACCCGCTCTGTCCACCCTCGAACTACACCAACACTATTTCGCAATGGATACCCGCTTCTGGAATCACAGCAGTTTGTACCATGATGCTGAAAGGCTCTGGCAAACCGAAATCGCCCAATCTGTTCCTACACATTCCTCAGCCAGCGTAGAGATCATTGAAAATCCCGACGATTCTCCAGACAAAGATCCAGATAGTGGTTCAACGTCACCGACGCCACCACAGTCTGAAGCTGACTCATCGTATGGAGCCGCTACCAACATGAGCTGCAGTACCCAGTACATTTCCGCTAATCTACCCGGTGGTCTTGGCAGATGGCGTGATGACAGCACTTACTTGAGCCTTGAAGCAGTCACCACCAACACAGACGAACCACACTATCAGGAACTAACCATTACTAACAATTTACCCGAATCCCTTGTATCCAATCAATCAATTCCCAATCCCACAATCCACCCCACGCAAATCCCTGCCGAAAACATTGCTCCCACAGGAATTTTCAGCAACCCAATTGTCGCACCAACATCTGAGGCATCTCTCGTCGTCGTCACCGATGACATCAACGTACAAAAGAAGGTGAAGCCCTGTTCTGTGATTTTTTCCATGTTTTTTTTTGTTTATTTTGTAATTGTCTCCGTGTCGTCCAATTTTTCTGTGTTTTTGCGTAGTTGTTCTTTATCTGAGAACAACAGATTTCCATTTTAATATTATATATCTATCTACATGTTTTAAATCTTCATATATTTAATATTACTTGCCCTCTAAAAAAGCCTGTATAATTTAAATGTTGCATGATCCAAATTGTGTATGGATTTTTATTTTCAAAACTTTGGTTTTAGCTTTTGAATCTGTTTTTCTTTGCCTAACACTATCCGCTGTAACTTGGTATATGTAGAGTAGACCAAATATTTCTTAATTATAAAAAACACACTCACACACTCACAGCCTGCACCCTTATTTTAAAATATTTGTACATATATTTGTATTTCAAAAAAAGAACTTTAATATTAATTAAAATGTTTTAGCATGATTTTATTCGTCGTGCGCTTTTTGTCTGTTTACACACATATTTTTTTCTAATATCCGTTAATAATATCCTCTAGGAATTGTTATCAATTGAAATCGATCAGCTTCTGGCTTCGATTGCATCACAGGAGCACGGAATCGAGCATCTACCCAACGATAGCCTGGAAAGTATGCTCGAAGGACTCAAGGTTAGTTGTCAGACAAACACGAAGCTTATCTTTTTTTTTGTACCTCGTGCCAAGCAAGAATCAGAATCAGACTCAGAATTAAAACCAGAATCAGACAGAAAACACACTCACTTTCATTTGAACAGTCAGTCAGTCATATCTTAACAGTCATTTCACGATTCAATCTGTTTCGGACTCTAGTCCAGTTTTTGTGTTATTTTTTTTATTTTATTTTATCAAATATGGCTCCACTCTAAAGACACAATCGCACATTTCTCATTTGTAATCTAGAAAATTCATGCTAATCTTCAAGAGCACAAGAAGAGTGCTCAGCAGCTATATGCAACCAGTCAGCAGCTACCCAACGACATGGAATTGCAAACGATCCTAGCCAATCTACAGGAACACATCAACGGACTCAGCGAACGTGCTCACAAGGGCATTGAGCTGATTAAGGTATGTATTTGTGTCCTACAATCTAGACAATCAAAACAACTTAAAACTAGCTAGATGAAATTGATAATATATATTCTCTTCGGACACACAGGTCTCAATTACCGCTCAACATCGCCGTCGCAAGGAAATCGAAAACTACCAGATACTTCTGAACGGCGTTGAGGAATGGCTCCAGACAGCTACCATTCCAATTGGCAATATTGACGATCTTGGACAAGACGAACAACGAATCGAGGAATACATCGACGAGTACAACAGTTTCCTGAGCAAGATCACCGACAAAAAACAGTCTCTTATCGAACTCTATCGAAGCTGTGAGACCCTACAACAGTACCACGATGTCAAACACTTGTCAGTGCTACTCTGCGAACAACTGACCATTATTATCGAATTGATCGAGCAACAACAGACTGTTGTCACAACCCGCATTCTAGCCATGCGACAGCATCTGCAACAGGTCCGCGAACAACCGGCCAGTATTCAGTCTCAAACGGATAACACCCTAGACTCGAGTCCAATGCCTGAAGATGAGATTGTGGAAATTGTTCGAGCCGCAGACTTGGTCCAAGTTGTACCTCAACAAGTGTACGAAGTGGAAACACAGACAAGTGCTAGTCTTCACCAAGCACAACATCCACCAACTCCAGTAAATGTGGAACAACAGACCAGTTTCCCACTGCACGAAGAGAAGACCATAGTCGAGACTCTTGATCATTCTATGCAAACCATCAAAGAGAAAAAACCCACAGAGAATATATCAGTCACACAGACCTATACCCAAGATGGTCATGAGACTATTAAATTCGAAACTATGCCGAATCCGATCATAAGTGAGGTTACCGAGGATGTATTTGTAGATGCGCGCTACCAACAAGTTCCACCTGGTGAGACGACACGTACGTCAGAGCTGACGCTCCGCAATGTTCCACAGTCCTTCGAGACGACATTTGTAGAACCAGACGAGACAACAACCGAAGTCGTTGTCGATCCGGACGGTACAAAGCGGATCATTGTACGGAAACTTACGCGGACGCGCCAGCAGGTCGTGCAACAGCATCAACAGCAACAGTACACGACAATGTCAACGCTGGTCGGAGATGATATGGTTCCAATCACTCAGTCGGTGTCACAGATAAATTTGGAGCAACAACGATCCATGCACACCGTGTCTGGAGCAAGTGGTTCCAAAACGGTAACTGCTCAACAGGCAAAGGGTTCGTACATTGGTGGAACTTCTCCTGAAGATATGGTCGCCCATCAATTCGAAAGTGAACCACAGATTGAGGAATACGAAACGGGTCGTCTAGCAATGCTACCATCCGGTGCACCGGATGATGAGTTCGTTACCACCACGAATGTTTCCGAGTCCGGCTACCATCAGAGCAGCGTCAGTGCTGTCGTGCAGCAAGTAACTCGTCGTATTATTCGGCGCACTCGTAAGATCATCAAGCGAGTCGTTATTATAGATGGCAAAGAGCATGTGACCGAAGAGATTGTTGAAGAACCTGAAGAAATCGAAATCACTGAAGAGGAGTATCCTCAGATGCACGTGAATATCCAGAGAACCGTAAACGGGCAGGTAGTTAGCAATGAACAGCACACACGTGTGCCAACCACCATCACAGACACTCCGTATGATTTACCCGAATCCCTGCGCTCACAAATCGTTGACAACATCACACAGGTCAAGACTCACGCGTCCACCGAAGATGTACCCGACTCTCTATTGTCTCAAATCGTAGAAGACGTGTCACACGTAAAGACCGTGCCCAGACCCGAAACAAGCACAGAGCCGAGAGAAGTTGTTGAAGAACTGTGCGTCAAAAAGGTAGCCTACCGCACGACTGACGATGATGATGTTCCCATTCCCAAACCGATCGAGGAGACCATCATTCAGAAAAAAACAAATAAGAACGTAGTCGTCGACGAGAGCAGCCCACAAGGCTCACAGGTATTTGAAATTATTCCTGCACCTGTAGACTTGTTGGTCATTGATCATCCAGCACTAGTAGAAGTAACACACCCTGAACTTGTTACAGACGGAACATTAGAACCGTCTCGTATCGAAGAAAGCAAGGATGCAGAAGAAGAAGATGTGGTAGAAGAAGAAAAAGAAGAAAAAGAAGAGCTTAGTAGTAGTATTGCACCAGTAGCTAGTGAACCGGAAGTAACGCACATCACTGAAATATGGCCGTACAAGAATCACTTAGTTTCCGAGGATGGCATTGACTTGTCTGAGAAAACTGAACAGGCTATAGAGGATCTTGATTCACCAACGTCGACCAAACCAGACACATTTGCTGTTGAAGAACTGTGGCCCAAGGACCAGGCGACGGGTTCGCCGTTTGAAATCGAAACTTACGAATTCGAGGTAAAACCAGCCAGCGCTCAATCTTCAGTGGCTGATGAATTGGTCAAGGAGACTGAAATCGTCAAAACTACTACAGAACAAGAACCGACGGCACCCGTTGAAGAAATTACCACGGAAGTTGAGAGTATCAAATCAGAGATCATCAAAGTTGAATCAAATCTTGAAATTGAAAAACAAGTGGTACCTATAACTGAACTTAAAATTGAAGAAACCACACAGCCAAAGATTGAAGAAACCATTGTAACAATCGCTGAAGTAAGAAAGGAATCAACACCTGAACTAACATTTTCTGAAGAAAAAATTGAATCAACTCCTAAACCAACTGCTGAAGTCCCAATACCAAGTGAAACTGAAAAGAGCATTGAACCAACCAATGAACTTGAAATTGAAAAGACCATTGAGGTCGTCTCTGAACCACAAATTCATTCAAACACTGAACATGCATTTGAACCAATTGCCGAAGTAAAAGAACCAAGTGAAACTAATGTGACCATTGCTCAAAACATTGAATCAACCACTAAATTAACATCTAAACCAACTGCCGAACCAATTGATGAACAACTGCCATTCGAAACGGTTAAACCAGTGCCAACACCCCGAAAACCCGTTGCAGCACCCCGTGCTTCCATTGATGTTGAGCAAATCGTGTTGCCAACGTTTGACATTCGTGCCGCCACCCAAATGTTCCTCGAGAGCGAAACCATTGCTGCCGATCCCACAAGTCAAACTATCAAAGTGTCAATTCCATCGCAAGACGGCTCTCAGTCACCCGGAACGCTAACCGTCACCATGAAACTGGAACAGTCCGAGTCGGCAAAGGTTAATGTAAATCTTGTCGAAGAACGTCGTCAACTTACTGGAATCACCACCACCGAAAAACCAGTGCTTAGCTTTGCTGATGACACCGAGCACAAAGACAGCTCTCGCAGCGATGACAGCAAACGAAGTCGAAAAAAGAAAAAACCGGACAAGGATGTGTCCATAGAAACACCTGCACCAGAATCTGAAAAACAAGAAAATATTACTCCATTGGCCAGCGTCGTCGTCGACCGTACGCCAGCTATCTCTCCGGATGGAGATGGAGATTTGTCGATTGATCCTTCCGTAGCTGAATCAGTTGAGCTACACGTTGAAGATGACAACACAATTTCTGAGCACATGGAAATGCCTGAGTACGCTTCAACACCGTCGGACCACCCAGTGAATGCAGTCGTGGAGCAAGCTGGCTACGAGGCCGCAGAAGAGAAAACAACAACAACTGTAGATGAGACCGTGAACGTATCTGATCATGACGCAAACAAGAAGTCACGCAAGAAGAACAAAAAGAAGAAACAACAGGTTCGCGTGGAAAGGGACGATGACTCCTATGTTGCCCGATCGTTGGAAGAATCCAGAGGTGACGATAATACATCGCTTGAGTCTGAATCCAATGACGTTAAGCAAGAACAAGAGCATACGATAACTCCTGAAGAGTCATACGCGAGCATTTCAGCTCGGGACGAAACAGTTAAGATAATCGAGGAGTCAGTGATCTCACAGTCATCAGAGTCTCCGAAACCCATTGTGGCAGAAGTGATTTTAGCCAAAACTGTTGTGGAGGAGAAACAAATCGAAGACGCCACACAGCAGACATCTCCATTGCCACAAGTGACAAGTGATGATAGTACTGAAGCTAAACCTGTACCAGTCTTAGACGCCCGTTCGGCACAAACCTCACCCGATGTCAAAGAGCCAACCGTGGACTTTAGTTTGCAAACTTCTCCCGAACCTAAGGTTGAGCAACAAGAACAAGAGATACAGACCACCAGAATTGAGTCTAGCGAAGTTGAGATCCAAACTACACCCACAGTATCTCCAACGCCACACGATCCTACAGAAGTTAACATAACCACCACTGTGGAGGTTGTATCCACCGAAATTCAAACTGACGAACCTGAAGTTACTCCAGTCGAGCACATTCCAACAAGCGTTGCCGATAGTTCTAATCAGACTACCAGTGTTTCGACTAAAGAACAGGAATTACAGACATCTCCACAAGAGTCTCCAAGAGATATTCAACCAGAACCAACGGTGGACACAATCGATATTGTACGACCAGTAGTTGAACAATTTATCGCCGATATTATAAAGGACATTGAGATCACAGTCCCTACAACGCATGCGTCTACAAACACCGGAACCGTAACAACCGTGGAAACGGTAACCCAAACCTCTCCGGTGTCGTTCGCCCGCGACGATGATTCCTCATTGTCTAGCATTACAACAACAACGACAGAATCCACAGAACCGTACGAAATTCAAATCGAAGCCACAATTATGATTCCCAACGATGGCAGTGCAAACAACATTGATCCTTCCGTGATCGAAGTGACTCGATCGTTTGTCGTTGAAGAGGATGGCACAACTACGGAAGTGACTGCACACGATGATCAACAACAACAAGACGATGAAGAAGAATCCGTCGGTGCTGTGGTGGGTGATAAAAAGAAGAGGAAACGTAACCGAAAAAACAAGAATAAAAACAAGGACAACGCCGTCGTCGATGAGGTTATACAAGCTACTGATAACACAGAACAACCAAAATCTCCTAAGATTGGATCGATTACTATTACGAAAACGTTTGTTGAAACATCTGCTCCTAGTGTTGTAGTTGTGGAAACTAAGGAAATAACTGAACAACTTCCGTCGGTGAGAAAAGAATCTGTAACTTCAGTTACGCAGTCTTTCCTCGAAGGAGAACAATACGCGAAGAATGTAATCACCACAGATGATGAACCAAAGAAAACGCCGATTTCCGATTTACTTGTGTCCGTGCAAAAAGACGTAGAGTCCATTCTAGAAGAACAGACAGTGCCGGAATTAACCACTACGCTTATCGAATCCGAAAAGTTCCATCAGACCGCTGCCGATGTCACAGACGGAGAAGTCGAAACAGTACCGCAACCAATAGTAACTGATGTGGAAGCTGTGACAGAGACCGAATCTTTGCCCGACCAAATTTCTCAAGAAATCGTTCCAATTGTGGAACAGTCTTCAGTGGTATGCGAGTCAACTCAACAGCAGCACAGTCCCAATATTGTACAATTCAACATTGTCAAGACTACCGTTTATGATAACTTTAACATTGAAGCGTCCGATCGCGACGAAGTGAAACCCGCAGCACAAAAGAAAGCACCCAAGTCAAAGTCTACATCATCGGTTACCATTGAAGAGGTCATGTCACCCACTGAAGAGCTCAACGTGCCCCTGACACCAGGCCTCGATCGTGCAGAAGAATACGAACGTGCACCTGACTCAATCTGGAGCCAATCAAACCTGAATCGATCCAAAAACGCAACAGCAGCTTCTTCAGATTTAATCAATTCTGAATCCTCCGATGCGCAACCGTCTCGACGCGAATGGCACACAGTCAGCGATGCTCTGACCGATCGTATTCGTACGATCAACAATATTCGTACAACGCATCTGAGTAATGTGCTTCATTTGGCCACGCTCAGCGAGAACGTCACTGAAGAACCTGTCGAGAACCGTGTGATTGCCCTGAACGAGAACCTCAACGAATTGCAAACGGCCATCGAGCGACGAGACACGGTTGTAATTCAAAAGACAGTGGTCACAATCATTGAGACTGTCACCACGTGGCTCGAGACAATCGAGTATCGTGTGTACTTGATCCGTCAACAGTCCAGCGATGGACCCAGCGAGGCTAAAGTACAGGAGTACAGTGATTTGAATACAGAGCTGAAGCATATCGACGAGAACGTGACGAAGCTACAGAGTGAATTGAATGAGGCCAGAAACTTTATCAGTCCTGAGGACACAGCCACGATTGATGCTTGCTTTGCAGGATTGCAGAGTCAAGTGCAAGCCATCGAAGATGTGACCAAAGAGAATGAAGGACAGGCCACGCGTGATTTGGAGCGTTGGAACGAATACGTAATCATTGTGGAACGCATTGTGGTGTGTATCACTTCATTGCAGGAACGCTACGATACAATTACCACACTTGACATCTCGATTGAACAACGCCTAACAATGCTGGACGATCTTGAGTCTGAGAATCGCTCGCAAGCCAAGGAGATAGCTAAGCTACTGAACACAGCACGCAGCCTAATGCGTGACTTCCCGGGTAAGGAAATTCCACAGGACGTCTACGGATCGTATGAATCTTCACGAAATCTAGAGAACGCTATCTTCCTGGAACGCAACAAACTACTGCAACTACAAGCCCTCGCCGAGGAGTATGTACAAACTCTGAATGAATTCGAAAAGATCACATTGATGGCAGATACTCTAGTGGACGCTCCGATAAATGCTTCTAGCCTAGAGCAACTGCAGCAAGAAATGCAGAAGCACCGAAAGTTCTTTGTCAATCTCAGTCATTGTCGTTCGATTTTGGAGTCACTAGAAGAGAATCTGGACACGGACACACGTGAACAACATGCTGAACTACACAAGGTTCTGTACGATCGTGCTTCAAGTATTTTGGATAAGGCATCGTTGCGAGCACAGCAAATCTCACTGGCCGCCTCCAGGTGGACAGTACTTGAGAAGGGAATGCGTGAAGAGCGTCAGTGGCTACAGGTGGCCCAACAACGTGTACCCGATTTATCAGCTGTCACCTCAGCTGACTACGATCGTTACATAACCATGTATCAGTCACTGCGCACGGACATTGCTAACCATCATGCCAAGTGTTTGCAGCTCTCCTCAAAGGCTGGACGCCTGCAGGAGCTTGTGAACGCTCCTAACATCGAAGAGGAGAACAATGACTCACTCATTGTACTGTTGCGACTCAAGGAAGAGGTCACACTGTACCTACGACGCTTGGTCACGTTCCGTGAGATCTGGACCAGCTATGAGGTGCTTACCGATCGTCTGGAACTCTGGATCAAAGAAGCTGAACGTGACATCGCTCGCATCGAACTGCCACAGGACATGCGTACGCAACCAATAGAGAATATGCGTCAATTCTGGGAGGTCAAGGTACATTACGAGCTACACAATAACATTCGTAAGGATGTCGGTGATCGCATCGAGAAGGCATTGCAAATCTTGCCTTTAGCCGATGAACTTCTGCAACGTCAGTTCCATGCACAGCTTGAGGATCGCTGGAATGGTGTGTCAACGAAGATCAATGCAATCCAGTCGGCAATTGTGAGCGGTATCGCAGCACAAGATGTGCCAATTGACGAGAAACTAGCATTGCTCGAACGAGAACTACAGGAGCTACAGTTAAACATTACTTCTGTCAAGGGAGTGATCAAGAACGAGGATGAACTTAATTTGTACATTGAACGTATGCAAGTTTTGAACAGTCGTATCGGATTGATCGGTAATGAGCTGGGACGCATCGGAATGCTACCCTCAACAGAACCCGAGCATGTCGGTGAACTGTTTGCGTTGTCACATCGTGTGGCTACACAGATTGCCGAAGAGCTCGAAGGAGCGTCCATGCTTAAAGATCGCTTGGTTGCCATTCAAGAAGGTATCGCTCGTGTGCGCAAGAATCAATTAAACGATTCGGCTGTGCTGGACGAGTGTGAGACTCACGAGAAACAGGGAAGTGAGCAGATCGAAAAGGCTGTCCTAGACTGTCAACTGGTGTCCGAGGAATTGATCGGTCAGTGGCAGGAGATTATGCGTTTGCGTCAGTTGTTGCACACGTTGCCAATGCGTCTGCGTGTTTCGGTATCTCCGGTTAAACTGGAACGAGACATTTCACAATTGCAGGACGAGCACACCGTGCTGGAGTCCAGATGTGCCAATATTTTAAGTTTGCTCAAGAACCGACTTGTGATGTGGCGCCGATTTGAACGACAACTAGAGATTGTTCAGCAATCCGTACAAGAGACCGATTATATGATGGAACTGCTAAAGGTTAACGGTCAGGTGGACTATGAACGTTTGCGCAAGGCAACCGAACGTCTTGAGGTGAGTACCATTCAATACTATATATATATATATAAGATTCCCGTCGATTCCACAATGAACAAAAATGGTCTGTTATTGGCGCCAAATTTAAATTACGTCGCGCGACTCAAAAATAGCTCACGCACGATTGCTTCTTGGTTAACGATAGAGCGCCACCGACGCGGACGAACGGATGACCTCATTGCAAGACGACTGGCGGCTGGCTCTGGCCAAGAACCGATTTTCCGTTTGAAGTACGATAAGTGTGTGTGTGTGTGTAATTTTGTATTTATCTGGTGTTTTTGTATCGAATATGTGTATGTTGTACAATTGTACATTGTACAGTAATTACAAGCGCGCTCGTTTACTCTCTGTTTATTTATATCGAACACAATTGGAAAATCGTAAATTTTAAACTTTTTAAATGTATGGTATGAGTTTTGTGGATACATACTATATATATATATTAGTAAATGTATTATGGAAGTGTCTATGTTTATGTGTAGAATCGCGAAGCGCGCGCGTTCCATTTGCATGTGTTTCCACACGTATAAACATGCGGAAAAGTTGGAAATTCATTTGTGGTACGATGGAGCGATTTGTCGAGCATAATTATATTAGTAGTTTTGTTCAAAATAAATATATTTTAAATTTTTATCATAATAAGTTTTTTACAGTTTTGCTAATCTAACTGGTAGATCAATATGGTGTAAAATGGTTTAATAATACCGAAATATGTTGTATTTTCGTTCATTTAAACTTTTCAGTATGGTTTATTCTGGTCGGTTGAATGAGTCACCATTTCCTGAACGGTAAAAGGGCAATATGAGCAATAACTGAGTTAATTATCTACTAAAATCAGTAAATATGTATAAATCCATCGTACAAAGGGATACAAAAGCATATGGATTGTAAAAATGCGTGAAGCACTTCCATTCTTTTACAATGGTGACTCGTAAGTCTGTCTGCTTTTATTGGCTTTAAATGGCTACATTTTTAAAAAGAGATAAGCACCATGAAAGAAGGTGTGCGCAAGATAAGCGGCGCAGTGCGCAGTGAGTTCCAAACCATTCTTGAATAATAATTCTTTTGGCTGATCTTCATTTATATTTAATTTTTAATTAGTTTTGATTAGGATAAGATACAATTTAGATTTTAAATTCATGTTTTGGTTTGAATGCATTACAGAAAATAATTTACCGCTGTGCATGTAGATGTCGCTGTAGTCACTTTTTGATTATAACTCAAAGGGTCTCAGATTCTGAAGATATTTGCGTATCTACCTTGCTTGAATTATAATTTATTTTTCGATTAGTTCTAGTTGGATCTGTTTATATGATGCTATTCTATATTTGTTTATAGAATAATTATTTATAGGAAATTTAAATGTTACTATTTGATTTAATATGTTTTTATGGATTTTTTAAAAGTAATATAAAATATATCGAAAAATCGATTTAATTTTGTAACACAAATTTGAATTTAAAATATATATATATATATATATATATTGATTTGTTAGAAGAACCTGGAATTTTAAAAACTTT
>JAAAKO020098483.1:0-21827 GCA_010015015.2 Bolitophila cinerea
AGTTTATATTGTATTATAATATGTCATTCTCACGAGTATAAAAGCGAGTAAATTATTAAATAAATTGTCAGTTTAATTATAACCTTCCAAACAAACACATCGCCTTTTAACAAAAAATCGTGAGAGTAATGCACAGGCGGACTGTGTCGTTAAGTCTCTTGAGATTAAATCACAGTTCACTACTCTCAAAATGTTTTTCGTCAGAATAAGTCTTTAATTCCTAACGGTAGGTCTCATTATTAAAAAAACAACAACAAAATACACGGTGACGATAATGCACAATCGTCGTGAGGTTAGGTCTCTTGAGATTAATTCACCACACCGTAATGGAGAGAAGATAAAACAACACAGAAGTGCCTTTTCTATATTTTAATTTTAATTTGCTTAATCTATACAAAGATGCAACACTAAATATTATGAAAAAATTATGTTACCAGAAAAGTCCATTTTGTTTAAGGAAATAGCGAATTATTGTTTTTTTTTTTTAATTTAAACAATTGGATTTTGTTTAAATCATTATTTCTTAAACCCACTTGTTTTTGTTTTCTCGATATCAGTTGTTTTTTAAATTTAAACTATTTTTTTAAATCAATATTTTTTTAAATCCGCTTGATTTTAGTTTTTTCGTCGATTTTAAGTAAGCTTCCTTTTAGGCATGTTTAAATTTATATTATATTATGACTAGGGCAACCAAGATACGATTTTTAGATGGAGTATTATCTTTAGATACTGAAGAACCCTGGTACAGTATGGAATAACTGCTTTCTTTTCCGACGTGTCGGCTAGTCGCTGTAGAATCAATACGGATGGTGGACACTGGAAATAAGGCATTGCCTCTGTCTTGACGAGAGTGGCGGAGACCTTAGTCACCTGATAGTTGAGTTGGTTCACTGCCTTTATCAAGGGGCTTAAAGCCACGTGTATCATCAAGAAGCCACCTTTTTGATCCTCTTTTCTTTTAAGGATCCACTTTGTTGGCAAGACACCAGGGTTCATCTTCTCCAACCTTTTCCAACCTGGTGCCTGCCACCTGTGCCGTCTCGTTGTCGAGTTATGCATACTATGACTGTTCTGGATACCGGAATTTCATCAATTCCAATCACAGACAGTTTTGCATTTGGTACCTCGAACTTCGAAACAGCTTCCAAAAGCCATAGCTTAGACTGAGTGTCCACTGGCGTTACCTTGTGGATGCTATTTTTGTAAAACGTGCTGTGGAACCTCGGGATAAAACCAGAGTCGCTATCGATCGCCATATCTATAGCTGCAATGATGGGCTTCAGAATTAGCTCCGATAGCACCTGGCTAGCGTTCTCCATTCCGGGTTCTCAATGTTTGCAATGGCGACTCTAAACTCTCCTTCCACAACTTTTGCAAAGCTCCGAGGAGGCCCGGTTTTATGCGGACCTTGTCTTTGTTTTGCTTCTCTTCCCTGAGGTAAAGTGGTATCGTCGGGGGTTCTCCTCTTGTAAGATTTTTTAGGATCTACGCTAGTACTCTGAGAGTCGGATTCTGGTAATTTCTTAACGGCATGGCTCTCATTCGAAGACCTACCTCATTCGCATTCGCAGTCGATGCGACACACCAACTAGCGAATTATATGATTCCGTGGGTGGGACTTTTACCTATACACAGATTGCGACAGGTAATTTTTAAATCAAATTTGATGCCCTTGGGTCCGACCAAATTAAGTATTATATCGACCTCAACGTATCCGAATGACTGGAAGAAGACTTTAAGTTACCCTATCCCATAAATCTCCTCTCCTAAAGTTCCATCAGATTATCGACCGATTAGTGTGTTACCTTCTCTAACTAAAGTCTTTGAGCGTTTAATGGTCGAGCAAATTAATACCCATATAAACCGACATGATCTTTAATCACCTATGCAATCAGGCTTAAATAAAACTATAGCCCGTCCTCTGCTCGAACTAAAATTAGAGATGATGTGCTATCTTCTTTTTCAACGACAATATAACGACCCTTCAACTCTTAGATTTCTCTCAGGTATTCCTCCCCGTAAGACACGATATTTTACTCAATAAATTGAAAAACAAATTTAATTTTGCTGCCTAATCTCTAAATTTGCTGTCTTATTATTGATAAGGGTCGGAAGCAGGTGGCAGGTGGTCAAATGTGATGGTGCTGAGTCGACTGAGCTACACATTCTAACAGGCGTCATTCAAGGCACAATTGCAGGTCCAACCCTGTTCGTTTTTTTCATTATCGACCTTTTAGACTAGCTGCAGCACACAAATTGTCAGTTGTACCCCGATGACTGCTAAATATTTACATTGTTGTTTAAATAACTAGTTAGGAGTTAGGATTAAGTAATCACTGTCACATTCAAAGATTTTTTATTCTGTTGTATATATACATCTATTAATAAGTCATTTTTCTGTAACCCGCATTTGTATCCGACTACCACAACCAAAGGAATGTACTACGATTGGCCGAGTTTCGATTGGCCGAATCACGATTGGCCGAATGATACGATTGGCCGTATCACGATTGGCCGAATTGTTTTTTGATGGTTTTACCTTAAAATTCAGCCAATTGAATGTTTATCTGTACAATAAAAAAAAATGAAAAACTTAATTAAAATATCTAACTGAAAAGATCGAGTATCATTTGGACAGGTTTTAAAAATGAGCTGTAATAAACCGTTTGCAGCTTCAGTACAAAACTATTATTTTTAAATTACTTGAAGAAGAGAGTGTGTTTAAGATCGGCTTTGATAATAAACTGTATATGCAATTTTAAAATCTATATTGCCTAAGATTCTACACTACTTTCCATTTTCTGGAAATTAATATAATATAATTATTGTAAAAACAAGAAATTACAATTTTTGTTACCGCGCGCAATTTGTTTTCTCAAAACGAAATAAGTAAAACCTTCCCTACATACCATTTTTTTGCCTAGTTCGATAACAAGTTTAATAAAGCTGATGGATAGCTTTTCTCAAGCTCCGTAAACCTGCGCCTCTCCCCTAAATTGAAAAAAGTTTTTTTGCGGCATTGATTATTGATGATGTGATATGAAAATGTTCCGCATTTCCAAATTTTCCAGCTTTCGCAGCATTTTTTGTTTTTTTTCTGCTTTCGATCAGGCATTTCCAGATAACGTAATCCACTGCTGTCTCATAATTGGGGTAGAAGACACATAGAAGACACTTTCAACAATGTTTATCCGGGCAATCTTTCAGATAAGTTATGGTTTGAATTGGGTGTCTGTTTTTATCTGCCATGTTTGAGCAATGTCGTTGCATTTTGCATCCGAATTCTTACAATCACTGAATAGTACAGCTACCTACGTACAATCGACAGGTCTCCTTTTCCCGCATTTTAGCAATGTGTCTTCAGTTTCCTTGGACCAGGTTTTGCGGTATTTGTCTACACCGATTGAGTTTTGATCCATATTTTTCGACTATGATCCATATCTCCTTTTTCCGGTAGCGTCTGCAGATCTAAGTTTATGTCGTCAGTTGGTTTGCACCGCAGAGGATTTAACCTCTATCATGGAAGTTTAAAAGGCCACAAGTGAGGTAATGCTTTCAGGATTTTTTGTGTTCCCGCTATGTCGTTGTAGGATACGATTTGACATACTCTGGCAACCTCACAAAAATGCACATTTTTGCATTATTAAACTTCTTGTGGTTTGGTTTTAAATGTGCCAGATAATATCCATTTATGACAAACTCCAAAAAAAATACTTGGTTTATCTGGTTCTGATTTATATTCGCGATAAAAAAACGAAACATAAACGAGTTCAAAGCGCTTTGAAGATAGCACCTAAAAATAAATAAAATGCTTACAAAGTAAGCACAATAAACCGGCAGTGACTCAACAAAAATCCAATTTAGCAATCAGCATACATCTGATGAACACTTATATGTTTTATGTTAATGCTATAGAGATGATTTCGATCGATGTTGCGCTTCTCTTGTTGAAAGTTAATTCGGGTCAATATAAAGTATTTTTTTCCTATTTTTTCCAGAAGCATAATGAAGATCTGCAAAAATGTTATACAAGAATAAAACATAAAATGTGTAATGTTGATGGTTTTACAATTTAAATGAAAATCTATACCTTCATTGTATTGGCAACAATATGTTGTATTACTTTGAGATGGTATTTATCGCATATAAATGATAAAAGCATAACAAATTGGTTCTTACATACAAAGTATTTTCTTACAAATTATGTTCTTACAAAGTATGTTATTTTGCATAGTAATGATGACTCATCAAAATCCTGATTCAACAACAATTGGTGTCAGCGACCGACACATTCTGACCAAGCACATTAAGCAAATTGCTGATCTCGAATTACTCGCGTTAAGCGATCAGTCTTTAATTAATCCTGAATCATTATTATCCATTGGTGTCAGCGAACGACATATTCTGACCAAGCAATTTTAGCAATTGTCAGTCTTTTATCTGTATTTACGGATCCGGTGCGGTGCGACGGGCGGAATAGCGGCGTTCCAATTAGCCAATATAGATTATACTCAATCATTTTCTAGCATGATTTTATTGATTTTATTTTATAGAATATACGTTGCATGACTTGCAACCGTTTGTCTCCGGTGTGAATAACCGATAAAAAAATAAAAGTAGCTCAGCTAATATAGGAGTTTATTTATTTCTATAAACATTTTTAAATCTTCGCAAGCCACAATTAAATTACGGAGAGATTAATTATAAGCATTTAATGCCAAGTAATGCAAGTAAGCATTTGCTCCGTTTAATTACGCAGAATGTCTCCAAATTTTAACGAGTTCAACGATTCAGCCGATGGAAACGCGACTTTTATTTTATGTTCGTAAAATTATAAGTCGTGTGTATAATTGGTATTTGATTTGCAGTTTACCTAGACCTACACAGATGTATGTTATGTATGTTTTCTGCAAGTATCTAATTTGGAGAATGTCTCATAGTTGTGGTATAGTTGAAAAGTGCAACGAAACACACATACATTCAAAATGCATGTTTACCTTTTTAACACGATCTTGAATGAAACCTATATCCACCTTGAGATCTTTGGGTCAATGTACTGTAGTTTTGTGTGCATATAGGAGTAATCAGGGCATCACAAATAACCGAGCGATTAAAATGCAAGCTTTGAGATTGTTTATGGATATATGTGCAATTCACATGATAATAAAGCTATATAATAAACAGATTATAAATTCAATTGTTATTAAATGATTTAGTGTACTTCACATCATCAGCATATGTCACCATAAGCAATAAAACATTTTCCAAACGACTGTTTATATCCTATACTCGTAAAAAATGACAAATATTAAATGAAAACATTTTCCATGTGTTTTAATGTGTTTAACGATACAATGTAGATCGAAATTGCATTATAATTTATTAGAATATGACAATAAAAACACTTATTACGTCTTTCCGATGTGTAACATATGTGGATGGTAATCGCGTGCGTAAAATGTGTGTGGGCGGAGTAATGCATGCACTTTTGCATGTAAGTGCATTTCTATATATACAACGCAGATTATGCAATAAATTCCCATTATATATTTATATTATTTAGTATTTAAAAGAAATTATATATTTATTAATTCAAAAACACAAAATATTGCACTTAGAAATCCCACGCCATTGGGTCGCGAGGACGCAATACTGGGAGTCGACTGGGAACCAATGGATCCGGAGCTTGCCGACACAGCTGTACCGTATATCGACATAAACGCAAGTCTTGAGATGAAAGTGAATCCGGAGGCGAATAGACTGCAGTTTTGGGATAACGTCACCGAGGAGTATAATGGAAAGAAGCCAATCAAATAGAAGATTTGCTATAAGTTATAGTAAAAATAATATATATATATACACTTAGTTTTATAGGTTTGTATTAGGATTAAGTTTTGTTTTTTGTTGTTGTGTTTTGTTGACTGAGTTTGTGTACGTTTTAGTGTTAACATTAGATGAGTTATAATATTATATGATTTGTTTGTTGATTTATCTACAATGAAAAGAGTTTTATTTTATTTAATCAGTATTATATAAAGTTTGAGTGCACTAGATATATTAGATTCAAATGTTAACGATATATTATTTACAGAAATTTAATAAATGCCAGTGCTAAAAGAGAAATGAATTTAAGTGTTTTCATGATCGTCGAAAGGTTATAAACTTTGAATTCAACTCAGCTGTTTTATAATTCGAAATGTAGCACAAGGCAAAAGTGGAACGCAACTCGCAGGCCATAGAGAATAACATCGATCGTTTTTGTATTACTCTATATAGGACGGACAGATCAAAAAAAGTATTTAAAAAAAAATAGAATTGAATAAAATCCGGATTTATTTATTTATTATTTTGAATTCCCCGATTTTTAACCCGCCGGATGAAATTAACATTTGTTTTAAAATATAAAAGTGAAATTGTTTTAAAAAAACCACTAAGCTCTAATTTAATAAAATATTTCTCGATTGGCTCAGTTTTTTATATTTTAAAATAATTATAATTATTCCTAATGTGTGTAGAGTTTTTTCAAAAATATATCAATTAGACAATTGATTTTTTCGTGAATATTCAAAAAATGTAACGACATTATGTTCATGCAAAAACGTACAAATATAGATCTGTTCATTCGAATCCAATATTTATGAAATTTTACACTTATAAGTATACAAATTTACCTAAATCAATAAAATCAACAATAAAAATATCTCAACGGGACAATTTTAGAGCCGATCAAGTTTTTCTTAATTATGTATATATGTACATATATAAGAAAAGTATAATTACATATGCTTGAAGTATCAGCCTAATCGTTGCGGTCAAATGCCTCATTTAAACTGGGCACTGGGCGGACAATTTCGCGACAACATATTGTTCTTGATATGTCAACAACAAATTGTAAACCACCTTCCTTCCACTCCTTCTGCTTGGAATCAAGCTAGAATTCAATAACATACACATATTCACCCGCTGTCATGGCTATAAAAAATACATGCTTTTAGGACGGTTTTTTCACTCGGTTGCAAGTTTTAACTTTGAATATGGCAATATCTATTATCGTGCCAAATCTAAGACAGTGAGAAATACATTTTATGGCATCGCGTTTAGCAGCGATGTTAGCATTTGGGACCATTCCAGTTTTAGCACCATTTTGTTGATTTGGCATCCAAGTTAAGAAAACCGTCCTTAGTACTTTCATTGGACAATGTGTAAAAACTAGCTTTTGTGTATGTATCGATTTTATTGCGAATCCAATGTGCGATAGTTCTCAAACAATTGCAGCAAAAATATCGTCTCATCGAGACCGATTTCAGCGCTGTACAGGTTCTTGATGCGAATCTTCACCTTCTCCAGGATCTCACGTTCTGGTGGCGTCAATGTTTCGAAAATCTAGGAAAAGCTGATTAGAAAAATATTCTCACAATCTAAATGGCAAAATGAAAACATACCTCTGCTATGTATTCCTCGGATTCACCGCGTTCCTTCATAGCCTCTACGATGCTCTCGAGTCGTTGTGACTTCTCAATGAGACGTTTGTGCTCGGACTTGTTGTATGTGGACCGGGTCATTGCGTTAAACAGAGCTTTGTAGCACGTTTCCAGAAGCATTGAGACGATCTGTCCGACACGATGAAGACGTTAATATTTGTCGACTCCTTATACCAAAATAGAGAGTATATATTTACCTGTGCCTGATTTACGTAAAACAGATAAAATGACTTGGCCATACCAGTTCCACCTCCGCCAGCCTTTCTCACGGTCTTGATCTGCAGATAGTGCTCCTCGAGTAGTTTATAGGTGAGCAGTTTAGCCTCTTTCGATGGCACCATTGCCTCTTTCTGAATGTCCTCTTGTTCACTGAAGTTTCGCAAACGTACCACCCTGTTGACAAACAAATCGGTAAACCTTACAATTCTTACATGCCCTAAAATCGACAGTACCTAAAAATTCGCGACGCTTTCGAACCGAACTTCTCGGTTATTATATTCTCTATGCACGTCCAGACGAGCTGATCAATAGCGTATTTCATCTGTACAACGTACTGGCCACCGCCCATATCACCGAATTTCGTGATGAACTTCAGCTGATCATCCACTAGATAAACACAAATAAAATCATTTAATTATATACGTAATTCTACGTTTCTAACAACAGCTCTTACTTATGATTGAAATGTACTGATCCAAGTACTTGATTAGCTCAGCATTGGTGGATTTACGCTCAACAAGTTGCCGGATCTCGACCAGTGGAATCGGATTCGAATCACTAAGCCACGGTTTTGTACGCACGTACATCTGTTGCAGTACGTATTTCAAGCATTCGCTAGCGTTTGCGTCAATTTTTCGCTCTATAGCCGATGTCATGATTGTGTCACGGAAGTCTTGGTGAAAACGATCGGTGTTTACGAGCCAGTAGATTTCTGAATCAACAAAAAGATCATTCAAATTTGTATTCATCTAATGAACGTTGTAAAGAATCTCTTACCCGCATCTTTGGTTACCACCGTATCGTCATTCTTGAGCTTCATTATTTCCTGTAGATCGACATCGGGAGGTGCAAACAAAGTGTGTTCGTTTACCTCAAATCTGGGCACTAATGCGTCCGAATCGGTAGACTGCTTCACGGCGGGTGCTCGGAATATGTAGTTAGATTGACACAGATCGTTGAATGCATCCCGATGCTCTGTCAAACTGGTTTTAACTTTTGGATCGTAGCTTCGCATGATCAGCTTAGAAGCCGTTTGTGTGCCAGCCCGCAGGAGCTCTTCGACAATGGCTGCGGCCGCCTGGCCTAGTTTCATTTGGATAAGATGAACGTATCTGAAATTAAGTACCGCCGTTCGTTTATTCTTTTCCATTCTGCGATAATAATATAATGATTATAAAAATTTACTTTGGATATCGCAGGATCAACAGGATGTTCTCACGATTCAGCGAGTACTCGCCGAAATGTTCACTGGTAGATGGTTCGAATTTGGCCAGACGAAATTTTAGAAGAATCGCCAGTGAATTGCATACCTCGTTTCGAGACAGTCGCGTTGTTTTGGCGATAAGTGCCAAAGATCGCGATTGCACCGCAGAGAAGAGGCAGTCTCCAACGACCTGTACATGTTCGCCGAAATGCTGCTGCAGTATGAGCGAGCACAGTTTAGACAGTTGTATAGACATGACTACGGGCTCCTCCAGATAACAACAATCTCGTTTAGTATTTTTAAACAACTATTTTGTAACACATTCTTGAAGAACAATTCAGTAAATTGGTAGTATTTGAACTTGAAGAATCAAAAATTTTAAATAACAAACCCAAATTCACGTGTATATCGAATGTGACGTTTATATTCACCACGAGCACACTGTTAATTTTTGTGTTGTTTTAGTTCAGGAAAGTGACAAATATAATAATAAAATATTTATTTGTAACTTGTAAGGTTTTATAACGAATAACATAAAAAAAAACTCATTTCATATGAAGCCAAAGAGCTATTCAGTAATCCAGCAGTAATCTAGCTGCTCTAATGAGGGATTAGGAATGCTATCTATAAAAAAACAATAAATTGGCTTGATTGATACACGTTTTCGTTTGGATGAACCAAACGTTTCGAGCGAAAACGTATCGGGAGAGGTTTAAGTTGAACATGCTGACAAACGGGTATTATTATTCGATCAGAGATCAGAAAGCTCCCAGTCCGAGTTCATTATATGCATGGAATTATGTTTATACTTCTGTTATATGTATAATGATAATGAATTTTGTGAGGTGAGCTGTTTCATCGAATCAATCTTGTCTCCCTGGTTAAACCAAAAATTTGATACTAAGTTGTATAATACATTTTGTTTTTAGATTTTTATTCGGGATAGATTGGATTCTTCTGGAAAAGTACGACCTAAGAAATTCAGAAAGGATCGTGGTTATGTGAGCAGGGAAATATAAAATTAACTGGCAACTGAAAAATATGTTGGCAAAGCTTGTCCCCAGACGCAGACTGTTGTGATTGGGATAGTATTATAGTAAAAAAATATATAATTCTCTCTAAGTATTCCCAGATAAATGGGAACTGAAATTCAATATACTTGATACTATATTATATCCATATTTAATGGTTATATGATTTTAAAACGTATTTGGAACTTGCTCGCTTCAGTTTGAAATATTTTTACTTCAAGGTCCTAAAAAAACATAAATAAAAGCACATTGAAGAACATTTTTCATTCATTTTGTTGCAATAAAGATTTTTTGTTGTTTCTGTATAAATCATAATTCCTCCGTGGTATAAATAAATCTAAATATGTTTAATAATACAGTGTAATAGATTTGTAAAGAAGTCACGGGGCCAAAGTAGTTTTAAAAACAAACACTCTAACACGATTAAACCGTAAAACTTCCGATTAATGTCTCTGCCGGATCTGAGAACTTGACAAATTATGCGTCAGAACTCCAAAAAGGCAGAATTTGGTCAAATTAATTGATCAATAATTAATTATAATTAAATATTTTAAAAAATAGGTCTTCAAAGTTCAAACGTATTTCGAGGTTATAATACATAATTGGACGCAGAAAATTGTAAGAACTTCAAAATGGAACTCAAGCAGCAGTTTTTACCACACGAGGACGAGAAATTCTTGTAATTTAATCTATCTGTTCGACGGTGAATAACCAAGCATCGATTAGCTTCGTATTCAAAGAAATCAAACAGAAAATAGGTATATTGCTTAAACGAAACGCTTCAAAATACACGTGGTAGGTATAATTTAACCTATACGTGTGAATTGAGTGTGTTTGTCCGCAAATGATGCTCTCAATTTAATGCACTGATTGATTGGCCGATTTTGAAGGCTTATATCTATAATATATTTTGAACATTTAACATTTATAAAGAAGGTTAGATTTAATTAAAGGCAGTACAGATAAAAAACACGTCCTCAAGATGCAAAGAAATAAAATGAAATGAAAATATGAAAAAAGAAGAAACAAAAAACTGAATAATGAAAAATGGATATGGAATAGAATACTCACCAAGAACGTCAAGCTTTTGACAGTTCTAAAATTGGTGAATATTTTTCGGTGTAAACTTTGGCGCTGCGTATGCCAAAGAGTAATAATTCAAATAAAGGCGGTCGGTCTTGAATTTGAAAAATTGGATTAGATTTGGAGATTTAAATAATAATATTAAAAATAATACATTTATTCATTAGATCGACGTAACATCTAGTCATGTATTTTTATAGAGCGGATTACAATTAAGAGCTAAATATTAGGCTTAAAACAAATAAAGTAAGAGGATTTTAAAAATAGCAACTTTAAATTATACTACTTATACATATTATATTTTGCAAATATTAACTTAGGTGCCCTTCTCAATTGAATTATATTTTAGGGATGTAGTGGAAGTTGCGAAATATACATCTTTCCATGTAAATAAGTGGTGAGAGCGGGTTCAAAGTAAATATTACCAATTATAAATTATTTGGGGGTATGAAATTTGCAAAGACAAACTATAGAAATATATTTTAAATACAGTTTTTCTGAGATTCTCTCCTCTCTGGTAAATAAAAAAATAGTTGATAGTTTTTTACGGATGATAAATAAACAACAAATGATAAATAACTGGCTACATTTTCTTCTCCTTTTTAACATTAGGGCACATTGTGTTTTTTAAATTTAAAATGACGTGGACCACTTTTTTGAATTGCAACAAGAAGCTTGTGTGTAGATTTTTATTTTAAGAGCACCAATTAAGTATCTTACTTTACTGATCTTTTTATCTTTCGAGTCGTTCTTCTTTTAAAGAATTATAATTCTAAACATATTGACTTTTTAGCATTCAAGTACATGTGTATAAAAACTTTTAATTTAAAAACCGATATGCATCCTTATCCTCTACATGATCCAATATATGTTTTTTCAAAGCAGGCATAGTGGTTTGGTGTTTCTGGCAGACGTTACACTTCAGTTCGGATTTAATCCACTCATCCAAGTTAGTTTTTGAATATTTGGACACAGTTCCATTCTGCTTCAATTGAGTGTGTATTTCTGGGAAAATTAAATACTGTTATAATTACGAGAAAACAATAACAAATGCTCGATATACACTTACCATGCATCGGAACAAAGAACGGTGTATTAAACGAGTTCCAATGATGCTTTGTCTTTAGACAATTCGAAATAAAGTCTTTAGAAATTACATGCAAATGCAGTCTCTGCATACTGGGCTGAGCATGGTACCCGATTTGAAATGTGTCTTCCTTGGTACCGGTTGTCTCAATTGCATTTCTAGCTAGCATCTCGAGCTCGTCTAGTAGGAATTCATGTTTTGAGGTGAGCTGATATGAAGTGGTTGAAATGAACCGCAGTTTAATTAGGTTAGGTATTTAAATATCATTTTATTTATTAGTTACATGATAAATAGAAGGTATGTTATCCAGTGGAAGCACCAGAAAATGATATTTTGCTTTAGGATACTTGTCTTTGATAACGATGGCATATTCGTTTGAGATAACACGATAGGCTGGATCTTTGATAGTGTCTAAAAGTCCGAGTGACCAGTGCGGCGGTTTGGCTTTGGACATTATCTGAGATTCAAATTAAATAAAATTATAATTATATTATGTTATATTTAATATAAAAAAGAAACAAACATAATTTCAAAACAAAAAACACAGAACCTACAACAAAAACATCGACGGTCGACGCATTGACAGCAGTCATTTATTGATGATGATAAGACATAATTGGTTTACATTACACTGTAACAAGGAAGTGGTGAATTTTAAAATTAATATGATCAGGATCACAGGGTAATCATCGTATGCATTTTATTCTTTTTTATTTAAATTTTATTTAAAAATTGTATTCACATTCAAAATTTATAAATTTTAGCGATTTTAGGATTTTGTTGCTATGGCAACTCATAGAAAAACGCATTTTTAAAATCCTAATATCGCTAAAATTAATAAAAGTTTGAATGTGAATAGAGGAGATTGATTATCAATCAAAAGGACGATTGTCCTATACAAAGTATACAAAAAATAAAAGAGTTTACATTTTGTTAATACAAACAACTAAAACTAGATTAATTTATTTATTTTCATGGGCAATATTTATTCTTATATTTTATGACTACAGAATACTGGGCGAAAGTGCAGTTTAGGAATGAGGGCCTGAGGAGTTTTTCTTCCCCCAACACCGAATAACAACATTTAATGTTTGGGAATTAAACCCCGTAGGAGTGGGAGTGGTTCAAAGATTTATTAAATAATAGTATTTATTTAATTTAGGAGCGTTTCCTTATTTAATAAGGTAAGTGTGTTTGATATAAAATTAATGGTTTTTAAAATATAGGAGATATTAAAACAAACTTCATATTTTATACAATTTGATATAGAGGGAGGAGCACGAGAGGAAAAAGAAAAAATATGTAATTTTTCTTTCAAAATTTCAAATCTATACAGCTCTTCAGTTTTTGGGGCTTAAGCTTACACTAACCTAAAAAGGGAGTACACGGCCCTAAAAACCGGAGGGTTGTATATGTTTGAACTTTTTTAAAATAATTGCATCAATTTGTTTTCGTTCCCCCCTCCTCATTCTAAAAAAAATGTATAAATATGACGTTTTTTTGGAAAACCTCCTAAAAAGGGGGTCTAATCCCCCCTTTTTTATTATAGATATTTTAAAACCCTAAATTTGATACCAAACACGCTTACCTGCTGTTGAAACACGTAACATTCCGATTTTTTTTTTAAATTTTTCAAACAAATCTCTGAACCCCTTTCACTTGTAAGGCGGTAATTTCTCAAACATAAAATTTAGATATTTGGTTTTGGGGAGAACTCTATAGTGGGGGAAGGGAAGAAAAAGTCCGCAGGCACTAATACCTAAAGTGCACTTTCGCCATTTTATATTTAGGAAACCACCCTCTTAGAAGGGGCAAGGGTTCAAAGATTTGTAATAAAAATTAAAAAAATATTTCGAAGCGTCCCGTTTTTGACTGTTATTATAAAATAAATTGGAATTTATACCAACCCTCCTTCTTTATTCATATTAAAAAATATGTGACGTTTTTTGCATATTTCCTGCAGAGGGGAGGTCAGATTTCCCACTTTTTAAATCATATACATTTTAAATACCTTTCATTTACTACCTAACACCCTTATCTTGTATTACGGAAAGCTCCCACACTCCTTGTGTCAGAACAACAATTTAGGCCTTTGGTCTACACAAAAGCTATAAATAATTGAAGTTTGTTGTTATTTGTAGGTAAGCTAGTGAAAAGAAAGTTCCTTTAGTGTCACTTCAGTCGAAGTGTCCCGTTCAGAACTTTTTAGGGATGTGGTAGAAGTTTTGCTCTTATCACAAAATGACCACCAATAATTTTGATTAATCACTCTTGCTTAAGAAACTATTCCGAAAATAGTCAATTGAATGACTCTAAAACAAAACTTATTTCTATTTGGAGAAAACCTGAAGTCCATAATTCATTAAATCAATCAATCAATCTCCTAATGTCATATTGTCTCAATCTTTCAATCTCAATAATGTATTTCAAATATTCTCATCTCAAAATCTACAAGACTCTATGTTCAAAAATACAAAATTCCTGCACATTTGCAATTGTTCAAATCAAAAATCTAATCAAACACTCAATCAATCACTCAATCACTCAATCACTCAATCTTTAATCACTCATCACTCACTTTATAATTTTTAAATCCTCCAAAACTCTAAATATCCACATTTGTAGTTGATCAAATCAAAAATATATTCAAACACTCAATCAATCACTCAATATCAATCAATTAATCTCTAATCACTCACTTACTATCGAATTTTAAAAATCCTTCAAATCTCCAAATATACACATTTGCAGTTGATCAAATCAAAAATATAATCAAAGGCAGAATCAATCACTCAATATGTAAATCACCTAATCACTTAATCAATCAATATCTCAATAACTCAATCAATCAAACTCACAATAACTTAATCAATCATTCTTTTAACCACTCATTCAATCTACCACTCAATCACTCATCAATCAAACTCGCAATCATTCAATGAATCAATCAATTAATCTCGTAATGTCATAATATCCAAATCTTTTCTCATCTCTTGATATTCAAATCTCTCGTATTTCAAATATTCTCATCTCAAACTCACTAATTCTACAAAACTCAATTTTTAATATACGAATTTTAAAGATTAAAAATTCCCAAAAAAAACTCCAAATCCGATCCGGCCGGGCGGAAGGGATCTCTTTTAAATTCACAGACAACAATGCGCAGTTTGTATTTAAGATCTGTGAACCTTAACACCGCATCTCCGCCCTTAAGGTACCCTCGACCCAAAAAAATAAAAAACTTCTCTAAAACAAAAAAAAACAACATTGAAATCTGGTACAAAAGTATAGATATATTTTTAATTTCAATTAATATACAGATAAAGATACATTGTAATTATATTTTATATATGTTTTATAATAAATAATCTTAAACAATAATAAAAAGCATTTGCTTCACATAAAAATAAAAAATTCACATAGTAATAATTTTAAAAATTGTAGTCGTAAAATATCTTAAAATAACTATAAAAAATGATACATATTCTATGTAGTACTAATATTATTATAGGCACGTAATTTGTTCGTAATTGTAATACATATATTATATTTTATATTATGTATTTACTATAATCTATAATATGTGATATATAAAATAATCTTACACATTCATGTAGTCGTGGCAGCAGCTTCCACTGTCCACGCTGGCAGCTTTGTCACTCGAAATGCTAGCGTTGCACTCGGACACGGTGCGCTCAAACATCTGCATGCTGTCATGGCTGACCTCAATGTTTCCGTTCTTGAAGTGAACACTTTGATTCTGAGAGATCTCTGCAACCGGACTGGCAGGCTTGAACGAACTACAGAGTCCTGATTTACTGTGAACGGACGCATAGATTGTGTCTGGTTTTTGTACTTTGATCGGATGCACAGTGGCTACGTCCGGACCGGTTTCTTTGGTCTCTTCAATTGTATTTAGGCTGGTAAAGTTCATGTAGTCATGGTGTCCTCCGTTCATGTGTTGATCCGAGCTAGAATGATGTAGATGATATGGCGGTGTCGTGGTGCTGGCAACTGGTACGTTTGACGGGAATAGCACGTAGTGTTCAGAAGCGGCAGTGGCGGCATTGAAAGTATTATTGTGGCCTGGAAAATGTGGTGCCGATTTTTCGTCGACAGGTGTAGTGGCAGGTGTGTAGATTGAACGCGGTGTAGGTGGTATCAGATAATTGTTGTCCATGAGACTACCAGGTGTTCCAATGCGACAGGATGTCGAGGAGAACGTTAGGCGTCGATCGTCATGATCCGAATGGGTGCCACTGTCACCAAGACTAGCTCCACTGCATACACTGCCTGTACTCATTCGACCGGAAGACGAGGTGCTTGAATTACTGTTCATGCTCAGACTACTCATCGGACGGTTAGCGTTCTTCTGATCCTCCAAGGCACTCGACGTTGACTCCACTGACTTTGTGCGTGAGAATAATTTCTTTACACGCTCGAACGGTGTGGGACGCTTCATTTTATCCTTTACATGCTCTTGAATGCGTTCGTACTCAGTACGCATCTTCTGCAGCTGATCTTGCTTGTCTTTATAGCTCTGACGCACGTCATTGCGATTTTTCCAGGATACCACCAATTGCTCAACCTCTTGAATAGAGAATACATTGTTCTTGAAGTCATTCATAATCTCAAGCAATTCATCGTCGACGCTGGTCTTTGATGAGTTACTGCCTTGGCGCTTGAGCGTTCCGCTCTTGGACTTTGTGTCGTCCTTCTTCTTGAAGTTCAGCATCAGGTGTGATGGTTCCTGTTGTGAGTGGTGGTGGTGCGGCTTCGTCTGCTCGGGGAATGTAAATACTTTCCGGTTTGACGGTTGTGTCAAATAGTCACTGAAGCTATTATTAGCCGAATCATTTGGAATCGCTACCACTGGTTTGTTGGACGGGTGCGTAAGATAGTCACTTTCTGTGTTTATCTCGTCATACTTGGCAACAGCAGCTACTACTGGTACATTGGACGGCTGAATGGAATATTCCGATTGCGTGCTAGACGTGTCCAATGAACTGCAGTTCTCCAGCACCTGCAAACAATCTTGACTGAAAGCATCCGTCCGATTTGAAGTTGCATTCGATTCATAATAAGCTGGCTCAAGTATGTTTAGCTCATTCGACATAATCTCGGGCTCTTCAGTTATTTTAAGATCGTTCAAGTTGCGGTTAATCTCTTCGTCGCGGCTGCTGGTTTCGTTCTCGATGTTGATGTAGTTCAGATTCGTGACAGCGTTCGTGGTTGGCATCAACGGTGAGTCTTGATCACTGCCGCTCATCTCCATGTACTCCTGGGGTGTTTTCTTGATCGGTTTCTGTGTGGGCAGCTGCGTTGGGTCGCTTGGGACTTTCTCAATGATCACTTTTGTGGTCATGGTCGTGGCGTCACTAATGCCTTTGAAATAGTGATACATCGTTGTGAATTCGTTCATTTGCTAAAAACAAAAATTAAATATTGTTAATTTATAAATTGATCAAATTTAAAAATTGATAGCTTACCGAAAAACTCTTTAGACTACTGGCAATCTTAGTAAATCCCGTGGATTCCGCTAAATCAGCCGGTGTTTTACCCGAGCTGTTTCGTAGCTCACAGGCAGCTTCACCACCAGGACATTCCATCAAGTTCATACAGAAATGTTCAAGTCCCCATTTAGCTGCAAAATGCAATAGTGTTGGAAACTCCTCAGAACCTATGCAAACAAAAGAGATTCAAGATTAATATCGGTTATTATTATTTTATTTCTCTCGACTTACTATTATCCTTTGGACTGAGAAAACCGCCGTGTTTCTTTGACTTCAAGGATGGTCCGGACAGCAAATGGAAATTGGGTGGCATGTTCTTCTGGAAAGTTTGATGCAAATACGTGTCCAGTGCGCCCGTATCCGAGGCCGTAATGCCCAGAGACTGGCACATAAACTCAAGCGGAGAGTCTTGTGACTTTAAGATTTGCTCTAGCTCACGCAGACGACTCTCGCACTTGACGGGACGACTGCCAAGCTCACGATCGTTCTTCTCGATACGAATCTCAATCATTGTGGACACCTCCATGCACGTTTCGGGTACGGTGAACTGTAGCGTGAACGGATTGCGACGCTTGAAGTTGATTACCTCGATGATCTCACCGGATTTTAGAATTTTAACGCGTACGAAATCATCTTTGGCCAGAGGCTCGTTCAGCAGTGCCACCAATTTGTTCTGGCCCACCTTAACTTTGCGCGGCAGAATTGTGAACGCATCAGTGGCGCCCAGTTTCGATGACAGCGTGGACGTGTCTGCACTGCACAGCGGTCGCTGGATCAGAGCGCGTCCGAGGATTTCGATGGCAATGCCGAGTACGTTGCTGACGAACGACTGATCCTGGTTGCGGACAACGCAACGCTTCCAGCGTTCGAACGAGGGCAAGGCTACATTTAATAAGAAATAAAAAATAATTAAAATTAAAAAATATATTTTATTTAATTTTTAATACTTACAGCTTCTGTGAATCTCCATGACTTTGTTTTCGGGCACCTCGAGCAGCAGACCGAGCACGATCTCGGGCTTAATGATCACCGACAGCTGTGCCATAAGGAAGTGCTGTGGCAGTGCGACCAGAGCCGAGCACAGGATAACAATCTGCAGTTTTGTGGACTGGCATCGACGGGCTGTCTCGGATGTGATTGGACCCTCGCCGATTTTGATGTGAAGGAAACTGGGGGCGAAATAGATAAGCATGAGAATTGTTTATTGTTTTATGAAAATTACAAGGGAATTTAAGAAACACATATGAAATCCTCGCGACCACAAAAGAAGAAATCTTTATAATTTGAAGGATACGATTTAATCTATAGTTTAATATCAGTCCCAGAATCAAATATAAGGGTGGTCAAGAATAAGAGTCACTACTTGTAATTACAATTTATAGGGTCAGGGGGGTAAGAATGTTTCGTATCCATTGAATAGATTTTTAATTTCCAATAAGTATTTTATAAAACAGCTGATATTCTTTGCTGGAGTTAAAGAAATTTAAAAAGATAGATAATTATGTAAATATTATATCCGGTAAAATCTAATTTGGCCGAATTTCATTTATCCAAATAAGCAATTTGTCCAAATGAGTCATTTGATGAATGTCCATTTATAGTTGAATGACCCATTTAGAAATCCCAACCATATGACAATTAAAAAAAATTATTGCCCTTAAGTGGGCATACATCTATCAGTATATATGCCCATTATGTTGGTGAGTTTTTATCGAATTTTTATCGGGCCGCCACTCAAATATGATCCATTCAAATAAAAAAACATCAAATTGATGTTTAACCCTCGACCACAAGGGTTAAAGATTTCCATATAAAATAACAGAAATTTGACTCACTTTTTAGATAGTATTTAATTAAAGGACTTAATACGGGCCTAGAAAATTAAAATTCATAGCATTTGGTCTACGAGAATGATGTTACAATTTAAAAATAAAATTACTCCCCTGCCCTTAATATTCTGTTTGAGTTAACCCATTATAAAAAGGTTAATTCGAGAAAGGGTTGAAATTGCAAAATTTTAAGCGGAAACGTTTTAAAAAAGAAACTAATAAAGCAAAAATGATCAGTTTTGCTCTCTGATAACTATGTACCTTTATATGGTACCCCTTCTTTAGGGGTGCTTTTGATTTGTATGAAAAAAGTTTATATGACAACAAATAAAAATAAATAAGATCGAATAAATGATTTAAAAAAATGCATCATTAGATTTTACCCCCAAATTATAATTTTGTGGGAGATAAGGGGTTAAAAGAATCGCAAAGGGAAAAATTTCGAGGTAAATTCTAATGAAGCAGTTATTTAAAAAAAAACATTTTTCGATCCTTTTTTTGTCATATATATATTTTTACAAATTAAAACACCCCTAAAGAAGGGATGGATATTTTACCACCATAAATAAATATGTACATAGTGATCAGAGAGAAAAAGTAAACGTTTTAGAGTTTTAGTTTTTTTAAACTGTTCCGCTTTAAATTTTGCATATCATCCCGTTCTCGAATTAACCAAAATATTAAGGGTAGGGGAGTAATTTATTAAGCCCGTAATTAGTCCTATAATTAAATACTAGCTAAAAGTCAGTAAAAATATTGTATTTTATATAGAAATCTTTAACCCAACATCAATTTAAAATTATGAAAAAATTCTCCATTTTTTATATTTGTTTGGAGCCTCTTTAAGGAGCGACCCGATAAAAAATCATTTAAAACTCATAAAACGGCCACCCTGTTGCCCATATTTATTGGACTATCCACTTCAAACTATAAAAGAGTACTTTTTTATGTACATTTTTAAGTAGAAGAGCAAGCGATCCGATAGATTTTGTTTTTACCTTTACTGGTTAACAAAAAACGCACAGGTATGTAAACCTAACTCGCACAAAACATGTCGGATTGGACTTTAAAAGGGTAGCCAAACAATTCATCGAAAACCATTCATCGAATGGACAGTTCATCGAATGGACAGTTCATCGAATGGACAGTTCATCGAATGGACAGTTCATCGAATGGTCAATTCGTCGAATGGACAATCGATCGAACGGACAATTTATCGAACGGTCAATTTATCGAATGGACAATCCATCGAATGGACAATTCATCGAATGGACAATTCATCGAATGGACAATTCATCGAACAGAAAATTCATCGAAATGTAATTTTGTGAATCTTCATATATAATACTAGCAAAAACCAAGAATTTCGTACTAATGACAGTTTAATTGTATATTTATTATATTAATTATTTTACGATGAATTGCTTTACAATCAATTGCTAACGACAAATTGCATTACGATGAATCGCTTACGACGAATTGTCTGCAAATCATCGTTTTAATTTTGGTGAATTGTCCAATCGATAAATTGTATGTTTGATCGATTTTCCATTCGATCAATTGTCCGTTCGATCGATTATCCATTCGATCAATTGTCCGATCGATTGTCCATTCGATCAATTGTCCGTTCAATGAATTGTTTTTTCAAAAAAATATGTTCTAACAAATTGACCATTCGACTGTCCATTCGATCAAATGATTTTCGATGAATTGTTTTTCGATGAATTCTTTTAGATGAATTGGTTCGACTAATTATCAGTAAAACCTTTAAATGATCTGTAATACTTTTAAATTAGTTCCAACCGTGTACCTAACCCATTTTTCCCCTTTCCATATAATAATCGAAAATATTATTTATTGTAAACTTACTTGAAGGGCTGTTTTCCCCGTTGCTGTGTGATCTTATCGAAGCACGTCTTCAGATAGTTGGCCCACAGGATCGCAGGCTCACTTTTATGTGCGGTCACAATCAGAATGTCGTCCATTCCGTATGAGTCACCTAGAAATAAAAAAAAGAAACAGGCGTTAGTAAATAACTAAAAATTTAATATATTTTATAATATAATAATTATATTTGATTAAATATGATAAATTTAAAAGATTGGCAAAAGGATGAACACACACACACACGAAAAATGTTTTATGTAATTTTGTCTTCTTCGCGATTTCTTAGAATTGAATATTGGTCTCTTAATTACAGCACATTTAGATTAACAAAAACGCAGAAGGGTTTTTTATAGTATATTCTGCTATAGTTGCGTATACTTATGTTACATACATGTATGATATATTTTTATATATATATATATATATATATATATATATATATATTATAAAAAATATATAAAAAATCTTAGAAGCCTTTTTGCCATCTTAGCAT
>JAAAKO020098594.1:0-21819 GCA_010015015.2 Bolitophila cinerea
AATTGAATATCAATTGTAACATCAAAATAAATAATTAAAAAAACCTGAGATGATAATAAATAAAGAAACCTAAAGAATTTCCGGATCCGATTATCGTGTCAAAAAACGATGTGGATTCCAACTCTTTACTGGTTCCGAGAAAAAAGGTCTGAACCCGTTTTTTCGGGTACAATTCCGTTTTTCGGCAATGAAATCAAATAAAATGTCGGGTTCAGACCCGTTTTTCGGGTCTAGACTTGTCTTTTTTATTTTGACCCGTAATTCGAATCCAGACCCGTTTTTTTTATACAGGACCTGCCTACCCATAAAACCGGCTACCCGGTTTTTTACACCTAGAGATTGTTATTAAGAAAACTCTTCAATGCTGTAAAAGAAGTATTCTTTTGACAGAAGGGGTATACAGTTTAAGATATGGATCAGATCGACAATTCGGATAGTTGATCTTTCAGAAGAATTCTAAAAACCACTGATTATAATGATAAAAAGACCGTCTCAAACAGACAGGTCCAGCCCGTTGGCCACTAAGTGGGCCCATTATGCTATAACCCGTTTTCTAGAGCCGGTCGACATCCGGGATCCGAACAGATCTCTTGACGAATTTAGCAATCTAACTAAGACAAAGAAGCTGGAGCGAGTCAAGTGTTATCTTGTAGGAGTCGTAATTTTTACATCTGATGATGTCAAGTACGGGGCAGTCGGCTAGTAAATGAATTAAAGATTTGATTTCTCTGCACCTGCAGGTTTGGTTATCCAAGTAGCCGACACAGTGACCCGTGTGGATGCCGCAACCACGCTTTAAATAAAGCTCCGATTTATCTTCTCTCACACTAGAAAACCTTATAAAAATTTTCGATGTCTCGCACCCGTTTTTGGAGACTGAGATTGTTATCTGGCTACTGCTTATCATGTCTTTCACACACGATTTCACGATGATAATGATACCAAATCTGATCCAGTGAAGCACGCTTCAATATACCAGTTCTGGCTAAGAGGTCTGCTTGGTCGTTGCCCGGTAGTTCTTATTGAACAGGAACCAAAATAGGGCTTACAGAGAGATATTAGTAGAGAGTTGAGAATAGTGAATTTCAGCGACAAAACATCCATCGGTTTGCTACACCCTCCAATCTAGTGGAGAAAGTGTACCGCGTGACCACTCCTCTTTCGGGAAATATCGACTATAAACCTCCTCTCAAATCCAAAACCCGGAATGACGTAGTCTGATGGGACTGGTTCTGATGGTATTAGATATACCAATATAAATTAGTCGTTGAACATTTTCTAATTGATTTATGGCCGATAACCACCTAGGACTTACACTGGACAGTCTCCACTCCTATTTAGTAAGAACATAGTCGAAAGGAACCGGAAAGACAACTGTGCACTTTATGAATGCAAAAAAGTCTGCGCACAAGATGGGGTCTAATACCAAGATTGGCATACTGGACGTACACAGTAATTTTAAGACCAATCCTAACTTACGGAGCGCTGGTCTGGTGGCACTCACTAGAAAAACGCACATATAGGGAAATCCAGACCGAATTCATTATCCCTACAAAAAAGTTTGTTGTTATACCGGATAAGAGTTACTGGACCGGCGGAGAAAACTCCACAGACGCTATATACGTTTATACAGACGGATCAAAAATAGGTAATAAAGTAGGTGTATTTTGCGGTAAGCTGGAACTGGAGAAGACATTTAAACTGCCCGACTCCAGTGCGGTTTTCCAAGCGGAAGTCCTCGCAATCTTTAAATGTCCAAGTCTACTAGAACAAATAGGTAAAAGAATAAAAATTTGTATAGATAGTCAAGCCGCCCTTAAAGCTCTAAACAATTTTATAAAATCAGAACTGGTACTCAAATGCTATGAATCCCTAACGAAACTTGCAGAGTCAAACTCTGTTGAGCTCTATTGGGTTCCGGCTAACAAAGACATAGCAGGAAATAAAATAGAAGATCAGCTAGCGAAAAAGGGAGCACATCTGGATCAGCAAATGCAAGAAAGCATACTTCCACCTCTTCAGCATCTATACAATATCGGAAAATATAGCTTTCTAGCCAACTCAAACCGAAAATGGATAAGGAAAGCAGGGTGTTTAGTGAGCAAAGATACGTGACTATCATTTAACCAAAAGATAACCAAGCAACTGATTTCGCAAACGAAACGGAATGCAGAAGTATGGTAAGAATATACAGACAAGACACTGTCTATTGCAAGGACACTTGCATAAAATAGGTTTGTCAGACACTAACAAATGCACCTACTGCGAGGAAGATAGCACTATAGAAACGGCGGAACACATCTTAGATCACTACCCTACACTTTCATGGCGCAGATAATCATGCCTAGAATAACCTATCAATATCCAGAATTAGGAACCTCATAAAAGCTCTAAGACCATAAGCAAACCGAAGCATAAGGATTAATGGTGCATCTCCTGCACCGTCAACCTAACCAAACCTATGGCCGATAACCTCCTCGCTCTTTGCCACCACACAATGGAGGCGTATGATGCAGGAGGGGCGAATTATAGATATGTAGAACCAGAGATCTACTTTTGGAGACAGCCCACAAGACTTACCGAAAGTCTCTTGAGATTGCCAAAATAGCTTAGTAGCTTTAAGATGTTTGTAGTTAAGGTGGTTTTTGTTCAGTATAACACCAAGATATATAACCTTCGAAACCATCTTTACTGGATTGTCACTTTGATTAATTGAACAGAGTCCTTTAACCATGGTTTTATGGTACAGACTGTTTTTTCACAAACACCGCAGATGATGTAGATAACTAATGATCAGACAAGTTTAGTTAACTGTCGAGGGTAATTCCAAAATTTTTAATTTTTGAAATTTGGAAAGGAACATTGTCAATATTAAGGACTGGCAGATCCGTTTGTATTACGATATATTTAGTGATGGCGCAAATAGGATGGCTTGAGTTTTTTAACGTTTATCAGTAGACTATTTTGCAGACACCCTTCGAAATGTGATCAAGATCATTTTGCATGGAAATTCCAATTTTCTTAAAAATATTTGACATTGCAGGAAGGATACTTATAAGACGGAAGTCTTTATGCTCATAAGATCTGGAATTTCTGTGGATTGGAATAATTTGAACGTTTTTACAGTATACTACTGTCACCAACTTGGACAACTGTAGAGGCGATTACATGGCAACTGTCGCTAACTGGCAGAAAAGTCTGTTGTTTTTCATTGTATCAACATTATTCATTTGAGATATATTGTTCCAAGGTAATTGAGATGCAACATTTAAAATATTTTCGATCAATATGTTCTTCAGATTGCTTCTGATTCTCCGAGCTTCTGATAACAAAGGATCTGATCAAAAATATCTGAACATAAATACATCATGACGAGAGAAACCAGTATGGAGCTGCGTTTGGGTTACAAAATTGGCCGGAAAATTGGAGAACAATAAGATAGGAACAAATTGGAGAGAAATGAGATGGTATTTAGGACAAAAGTTGAAGTGAGGACTGCGAAAAGGTAGAATTTTGATGTTTGTTTAGTCAAACGAAAATTTAGACAATTTTCATTCAAATCACAATTATAACTTCTTTGAAATGTGTTGCTAATAAGTACGTTATCAAGCATAACTATTTCGCCAGTTGCTGGTGGTTTATAAAAACACCAAATACAATTGTGCTGGATCCTGGATGGCAATATGATAGGATATGTTCATTGAAAAAAAAAACAAAAAAGATGTGAGGGTCTCTCTTAACGGAGGCTGAGCAGTTGAGTGGTTTCTAGATTTGCATATTGGCTGAAGTAATAGTAACAGCTGATTCTGCTTAGTTTCGTCTTTATCTCAATATTAGAGAATCGATATTTAGTAACAACCGCAAACAATAAATAAATCTAAAACCAACGTTCTATTATTTCAAGATATTGAGCCCCGTAAATTTGTAATACATTAATTTAGAAAATCTCAATCGCAAACTCTGAAACATATTACATGTTTTTTTTGGGTATATATTCCGGTATTTGCTATTTTTATATTTACTGATATTCTCGGTTTTTAGATTTATTCCAAAACTCATTTTAAATTTTATTTTGAATTCTTGATACTTTTCATAAAAACTCGATATTTTAAATATTTGCAAATAAAAAATAAAATCGTAGTATTTGTAATTTTTTCAATATTATTTATATTTACTATTATATTTATGGTATTTTAAAATTATTTATACAAAATTATGAATATTCGTAAATTTATTTTCTGTAAATTACTGTATTAGTAAGAATATTTTAGATATTTGCAATATTAGTAATAATTGGAGGGAGGGCATATCGCCACGATAATACTTGCGATCGTAAATCTAGTGACAATCGTTTTTTTTTTGCAAATTTGATTTTTTATTAGAGATCAATAAAAAATCCCCTTTTTAAATTCTCTATATTAGTTTCGCGTGTCTGTGATCTTGCTTGCTTGCACGGATTCTTATGCGGCCTATATAATCAACTACCTGTAATTCAATCGAGCTGAAACTTGGTCCATGGACTTGTTGCCGATGACAATGCATTCTATAAAATGTTCGCCTACCTCTCCTTAGGGGGTGACCAAATATGGGCAAACCCCTTAATTGGGACTAGGTTAAGTAGTTTTTGTACAAAATATCTGCTTCTTTACAAAGTTAGGGATGGTCATAGTCTGTTACATGTTCCAAGAAAAAGGAGTTTTTTTCAAAATTCTCCTTTTTTAAATTTTATATTACAAAATTCTGAAACGAAATATTTTGAATAGCAGAATTTTGTATAAAATAATTTTATAAAATATATTTTTTAAAACCGAATATTCAAAAACAGAATATAGTACATTTGGCCTGCCTATTCTGCTAAATAATGCACAATTTAGTTTTTATTTAGCTTTCGGCTGAATAATTATCATTTTCTTTAGCCTACAGTTTGAATTTTCTTGGGAATTACTTGTACTTGAGAGCAAACATGTCCCACGTCGCATAGCAACGCTGGAACCGTTAATGAGTTGGATAAATATAAACTTTTTATTGTATTGATTTAAAGGTACATGAAGGTGTACATATTTTTTATAGTATATATTATATATTTTAAATCAACTATCATGATTGACATTTTAAGAGAAAAACTGACAGACCTTATATTGTGACAGTCAAATTTGCAAAAATGTGTGTATTTGCGTGTTGCAACGTTTTTTCTTGCAATTATCACATATATTTTATTTGAACAGTCAAAATAAAAAAACGACTTGTATTTATGGTAAAACGGTGTCGATAAAAGCCAGTTTTTTGCGACCATTTCACGTGTAATTAATTGCTTTCCAGTTTCCCCCCACAAAAGCTACAAAACAAAGCGCCAGAGTTGCGGGCACACATATATGAGTACATATATATATACATAATATTACACACACACACACTCATACACACACACACTCACACACACTCACACACCAATTCACATTGGGCACCAATGAACTTCTGATTGTGCGCGACGATTACTAATAAATTATTTAGTTTCGGCCATTTATGCATGTGGTTAATTTTAAATAATGTTGGCCGCATGCAAGCGAGCGCATTCACTGCGCTCATAATGTACACGGCAACAAAAAAACTCTCGCGCTATGCCAAAGATAAGGTTTTTTTTTCGTATGGGTGTGTGCGTGGGAGCGCAAGGGCGCATTTTTATTTGCTAATGAATTGTGATTTATCAGCGGCATTCCAGTAGGATGCAATTCCAATTCGAAATTATTATGGATTGATGAGCTTCTGGCGAAAATGACATACATTTTGCATTTATACTTTATGGGTGTATATTAGGATGGATCGATTTTTGGAAGTTGGAATTTAATTTACCCTCAGCATACGGAAGTTGTAAAATGGATAAAAAGATATTTTTTTCAGAAATATTTATTAAAAAATTGAAATAAATTACTAAAATATAATATTACTTTAAAAAAAACTTCAATCGGGATATCTCAGTTCTTTTCTCTTCTATTTTAAGTATTTTCAAATGCGCTGGCGATAGATTTAAAAAAAAAAATTGCCTAATCATTTTTTTTAATATTACAACATTTGTGGCCTGAGGTATTTCTCATTTTTATCCATACAAGCTTTCAATCGGTCCATCCTAGTGAAATTTTTTTTTTTATATTATTTCTTATAATAATCGTATATAAAATATAGATCAGGAATGTATATAGGTTTAAATGATTATTATTGTATGCAGCAATATGCTAGAATAGTTATCAGATGACGCCGCCTATGCGCACGCATTATAATTTGCTAAACGCGTGCTTCCGGAGGAACCAGCACACCATCACTGTACTTTCGCTGGCGACGAGGCATCGTCTTGAATAGTTAATTTTTGCTCGTGTACTATTTATCGTGGCAATGTCTGAATGTTATCGATTGACTGTTTTGGCATACTCGCACCTGGTGCACATAGGTAAAGAGAGGTTGATTTGGAAGATTTGAAATTAAAATAATTTTAATATTTTACTTTATTTATTGCAATTCTATTATATGATATTATAAGCGAGAGGATAAATATAAAAATATATAATTATTATATTCTGGTAGAGTTTTTTAGTACACATTTTTTAAAAAAAATAAAATTTAATTTCAAAAAATAAATTTATATTTTTAGTAAATAAATGATAGTATACTAAATTTATTATTTATATGATTTATGGTACGAGAAATTGGTCAAAACAAATAATTTTATACATTTCTTTACAGGATCTGATAATTGGATCCAAAACTGATAAACCATTTTGTATGAAGGATAATGAATGATAATACAAGGAATTACGTAATTATTATTATAATACAATAAAAATTCGAAGAAGTATTACAAAAAAAATAATTGAATAATAATTACTAACAAATAATTATTTAGTATTTCTTTGTATGGACATTTATATGAGAAAAGTAAGCATTTAGTTTAGTAATTTAATAATTTTTTAATTGGTTGTTATGAATTAAAAATTACTCGATTTAATTGTATTAAAATATATTTTTTTTATTAACCAAGAAAAAAGAAATAAAACAAAATGGATTTCTATAATATTTGTGTATTTTAAAGAGCAATCGTTACTTTTTAGAGTATTCAGTATTTTTCAAATCTTCATACAAAAACCTAAGACAAGCATTTGAAAAACTAAATTATAATTATTTTGTATATTTAAAAAAATACTAAATAATAAATATGTCATAAGTATTTGAAATAAGTTGTATTACTAAAAATAAATTATTTACTATTTCTTTGTTTAAAAAAAAGACATTTTCATTAGTCATTTGGTTGATTTTTAGTTATTTTTTAAAATACACATTAAAATAAATTAATTCGGATTTTTGTTTAAATATGTAACTTATTTTTAAAAAAATAAATATAAAAAAGTTATTTATAATGGCTATTTTTTAAAGCATCAACCATTTTTTTTAATATTTTTAATATTTATAAAAATATCCAAGAAAAGTAGTTGAAATACAAAACAAAAATTATAATTTAAATAATATTTTATAATAATTATGTAATTATTAAAAGAAATACTTCTTTTTGTCATATTGTTATTTCAATATTTTCAAATACCGTCATATATTTTATTTAATAACTACATGTACACTTTTGTAAATTGTTGTTGAATGTATTTTTTTAACGATAAATAATTAAATAAATATAAAAAAATTGAAATAATTATTATTTCTAAAAAAATATATTTAATATTTCTTTGCCTGAGAAAAGCGCATTTTTATTATTCATATGATTAATTGTTAGTTACTTGTTTAAATACACATTCAAATAAATGACGGTGGATTTTTTTTTATTGATAATAAAAAAATATTTTACAATTTTTTTTAACAAAAGTGTGGATTTCTATAATTTTCTTTGAATTTATAGAATGAACCATTAGTTTTGGAGAATTAACCCAATTATTCAATATTTTTTATATTTTCATACAAAGACCTAAGAAAAGTAGTTGAAATACAAAATTATCATTATTTAGCATAATTTAGAAAATACTAAATAATAATTATGTAATAAATATTTCAAATAATTTTTATTATTAAAAAAAATGTATTTAATTTTTTTTTTGTAGCGGTATTTGTTTAAAAAAAGTAAGCATTTGCATTAGTCATTTGATTAATTAGATTGTTTCAAATTATTATTAAAATTTAATATAAAAAAAAAATAAATTATATCGATTTTTTTAAAGTTGTACTAAATATAATTTTTATTATTTCCAATTATATTACAATCATCCGATTTAAGTCAAATATGCGCCGTTTTGTTCGACGAGACGCCAATAATGCCCCTCTTATAGAAGCTCGCTTCCCTATTGGCAAAAAACTCGGAGAGCCAATTTTCACAGGCATCTTTTGTGACCAACTTTCGACTACCAAGCTCGTTCGCGTGGCGCATCTTCGACCACCTCTACACCAAAACGAAAACGTTGAAACCATCGTTGTGCGGTTGTAATGGAAAATGCATCGGGTCCATAAACTGCACAAATTTTATTGGCGGCTTGAGATGCATTTGTGTCTTTGTCGTAGTAGTACTGTAAAATATGCCGGATTTTCTCTTTATTTTGCTCCATGTTTGCGACGCTATAAACACAAATTAATAATTGAAAGTGGTTCTAAATATTATAATTATTATTTGCAATTATACAAAACAATAATAAATATACATTTATTATTTTTGTATTAAATATTTAGTATTTTTTTAACTAACTTCCACATTTTAAATATAACAAAATATTTAATAAAAATAAAATCATATATTTCCACATTTCCCATGAACATGCTATATACTCCTAATCTAGTTCAACGAATGTATAAATTTCCTAATCTGATGCGCTGTGTGTAGACGGAACATATAAAACGGCGATTAACTACAGCTATATGTTTAGTTAATGCATTGCCGTTATAATATGACAATCATATTTTTTCGTGCCTTTCTGGTGCTATCATTAATAAATACTTCTGTGGTACTAGCCAGGTCATCTCAGTTATCAGGTTAGTTACACATCGGTTCTTTATCCTATAATTTCACAACATACATATTTTTTCTATACAGATGACCCCAAAGTAGTGGGAGGCAAGCCAACGACCGAAGCGATACCCTATCAGGTGTCACTGCAATTGTACTTGAAGAAGTTTGACAAGAACCAGCACTACTGTGGCGGATCCATTCTGACGGCGCGGCATGTTTTGACGGCGGGACATTGTCTAGCAGGCTTTCCCACGGAAATGATTACCGTCGTAGCCGGAACATCGAACTGGTCTGAGGGTGGCGTGCGACATGCGGTTGCATCAGCTGAAGTGCATCCGGACTTCAAGGAACTGCAAAGCAGTGACATTGGTCTGATAACGCTGGTGAAGCCAATGGTATTCAACAGTTTGGTAATTAATATAAATAATTATTCTGATAGTTTGGAGTATATAAATATTTTCTTTGAAAATTTATAGGTCCAACCAATTGCCTTCGACGACACCTTTGTCGAAGCAGACGAGGCCTGCATGCTGACCGGCTGGGGTTACACGTTTCCATTGCGAGCACCCGGATTCGTACCATTCTGGGTGCTGGAAGACCTGAATCTGTTTCCGAAGCAATTGCAGCAGGTCGAATTGCGTACGATGTCAAACAGTGAGTGTCGCAAGAGTTTTCCGATGATAAAACTGAACACGGAACTGTGCACGTACAAGTGGTCGAATGGAGCCTGTTCGGTTAGTCCCATATTTGAATATTTTTTTAATGATTAATAATTATTCAAATCAAAATTACAGGGTGACTCTGGTGGGCCACTGGTCAATATGGCGCGTAATCGCCAGATTGGCATAGTGGCATTCGGCAGTCAGATTTGTGGCGGAGTAGTTGGCAGTCCAGATGGCTTCACGCGAGTGTCAAATTTCACAACCTGGATCCAAGAACGAATTGATTGAACCACCAATAAATAAATCATAAGAAAATTATTCTGTTTCCGTTGACATAATATGCCAACGCCTGGATAAGTATATACGAATTATATATTTATATACTTAAATGTCCCTCGAGTATTTTTATGTATAATACAACGCTTCCTCGTGCGCGCGCAGGCGCTCGTGTTTGTACATATATCGAGGAGTAATTCTTTCCTGTGCTCCCACGAGGAATACCTACTAACCCAAATGCAATTTTCGTGTACATTTTTACATTTCTATAATATATACACGGCTTTGAATGCCGTACAGTGACACATTTACTCACCAGCCAGACATAATAAAAAATATTGTGTCACATTGAGTGAATATCAAAACAAGTGCCCAACCCCATGCCGTGAATTTGCGCTCTCTTGAGCTTATTTGATTTCATGTCCTGTGGTATTTTTTCTTTCTTTCAGTTTTTATATTATAAATGTAAATACGAAACGAATATAGAACGAATGTAAGACAGAAAAAGACAGATATATAGAGAGAGGGATGAAATCATACATATTTATACATAGATAAATATTCCAAAGCAGTTTGAGCTGTCAAATCACGGACGACATCATTCCGAGCGCGAGGAATCGGTAATGTATGGTTATTGAGGAACACAGACAATTTGGCATATGACTTTGCGTGGATGCACGCCACCGCAACGAGATAAGTTCAAGACCATTGAGTTTAAACTGCTTCCGGTGGGATGTAGCAAGAACAGGGGTGCACGGCGCACAGTGGTTTTAGTTTTATGGGTCGTGCGGGAAAGATACTAATATCTAGTAATAATCTAGTATTTTACAAAAGCTTTTTAAGTTTTTTAAGAATTTGAAACATTTTTAACCATTTTTAAAATCGTTTTTTTAGGTTTTTAATTTTTTTATAAGTTTTTCAATTTATTTATGTATTTTAATTATTTTTTATCTTTTCTTTTTTATATTTTTTATGGACATTATAATTTGTAGTATATATTAGTGTTTATATGCAAAATTTACTACTATTATTACTACGTGTAAATATGTGAAACTAAATTGAAACCAAGGTTGCAGAAAGCTGCAATTTGATTATTCTTTAATAACATATTTGAGGCTTTAACTATTTTTTTTAGATTTTTTTAGGCTAAAAAGTATGTCATGTTTCCTAAAAAATATATATAATTGTATAAAATAATTAATTTCAACAAATATAACAAGTAATTTTTTTTAAATTTTTAAAATTTTGAAATTTAATGTAATTACCTATTTATTATGTTTTAGCATTTTTTCTATTTATTTTTCACTTTTATTAATCTTAAATAATAATTGAAATTTACTAGCCTCTAAATATATGTTAACCATATTCAAAATGCTTCCACACAAAAAAAGTTTATTTAATAGAAATTATTCGGTATTAGCGGAATTATCAAATTCATACTTTTGTTATATGAGGTTTCTTCTGCCCAAAAACCACTGTGCGACGTGCGGGTGTATGTGGTTGTACCGCTAAGCTGCAGCTATTTATTTGGCCATATTTGGGGTGGCTACAGATTGAAAATGATTTTAAAGCTTGCACTACATGTTTTTTTTTAGAAACAAGGTAAGTGCATTTCGTATAAAAACCTTGTCCAATTTTTTTTAAACATGTTGAAAAAATAATATTATCCAAAATATATCATACATTTTAAAATGATTTATTATTTATTAAAATGCATATAATTATTTTTTAAAAAAGGAATATATTAATTTTTTGATGCATGCGATATCCCCCGAATTATTTCGAATTTCCACTATTTTTGCTCTGAACGTACGTGCAACTTCAGCGATATGAGGAAGAGATTTTTTTGACAATGTCTTTTTTCGCTAGCAGGTATTCATTCTCGTATATTACAAATTGTCGGATCAGGAAGACAATATTAAATAAAAAGTTTTTTTTTGTAAACAATTTTTAAACATATCGTCAATTTGATAAATACTTTATTTGAAACGTATAAAATATTTTCTCCATTTTCTAAAAAACCTTAATTTGCAATTTATAATCACTAGAGACCGGAAATAGTCTTCTAATATAATATGACTATTTGTCACTCACTTATTATTTATTTTGGGTATTCAACTTTTTTCATAGTGATAAAATTGTTTTATTTTGTACAATTTTTTTTTTATTTTCAACAAAGTTGTTTTTTTTGCATTCTTTTATCTAAGCCTCTTATATCATTGCCATCTCTACCAGGAGATGGTGATACTTTGCCATAAAATATGTACGCATCCAGACTAGTTGCACGAAAATTATAATTCTATATAGATACTTAAATAGTAAGAAAATATTTTTTTGTCAAAGAAGATTTTTTTTTTAACAAAATCTTTAAAAAAACTTTTTTTTAAATATTTTGTCAATATTTTGTATTTTATATTTAACTTTTTGCTAAGTTCCCTGCAAACGAGGCTACTTGACTTTAAAAAAAATCTTCAAAACAAAGATTTTTTATTTTTTAATTCCCTGCAAACGAGTCTTCGTGCCAAGTTTGAGCATAATTGGATAATTGGAATTGGGTTAAAAGGGTGTCGAAAATTCTATCGAGAGTAATATATATACCAAGTGATGTTAAAAGAAAGACTTAAAAAAGGAGATGCATGATTGTTTTATCTACAGTATAATAAAGTTCAGAATCTAAAAAAACGATCTAGTCCATGACAACCAAAGTTCTATACATCTGCTTTGAAAGATTTTTTGAGTGTGTAACCCCTCTTCTCCTTCATTGAGGCAAAATCTAGTTCGACAATGGCTCTACCTAAACGGATGGAAAAAATCATCATAAAAATTATCATGTCCCCATCTGTAGCGAGACCATCACTTAAAGGTCAGATATTAAGATGCCGTTAGATTTTATTATTTCGGGGGATTCGCTTTGATTTCCACTATATATGGACGGTGTGAAACGCTGACGGTTCTCTCAAAGAGAAATTTTGTGGATCTTGAATTCAATATTTTCCATTTCGATATGGCCAGTTAACAAACACGGTCTCCTAAATGGGTGCGATTTATCGAAAATCATTCATAGCTACTTCAAGAGTAACTCACTTACGGGTCACTGCCCTACGGGGGCTTCTGAACCAGCCGAATTCAAAGATGCGGGGAAATCGAATGTTCAATTGCTCGCCGAGTTCCCCGCACTCGACATTCTCAGATGGTAATGGTTCCATTCCTAACAATTACAATTACTCATTGACTCTTTCCAACCATATTTCTCTGGGTTAGATTGTAGAGTTAGACAAGAAATCTGGAAGGATCAACCGACTCTAGAGTCTAGACTATGAAACATATAGTTTATAAACTATAACACAATTTATATTACTCCTCAGTGTTGTATAGGTGCTGACTGTAAGCTTGACTCTTTGAGACAGTGTTCCCTTTCCATTATCATCACCATCATCTTCCAAACTTCATTTTTCTCTATATATGTATTGAAACGTACGTTCTGCCATGACGACGTCTTTTTCCTCATTTTTAACTATTTGGTTAACCTTTAATACAAAAAAAATATTAGAAATTATCGTAATTATTAGACGTCAAACTAGAGTTTCATTAGAAATTATGCATAACGACTGTAAGCATCTTCATAAAAAAATGTGTTTGCCAAAATACCGATTTCTTAAACGCTTTTATATTTCTCTGTTATGGTACAAAAAATGTATTTCAAAACATAAAAGATTTGTGTTTTCGCCAGAATGGGGGCATTAAATTAAATTTGTTTACTCTGAGTTATATTACAACTTTTGGGAGTTATTTAGCTTGTGTAACCTGTAGAAGTTATGAAAATGGTGAATTTTAATATTAACGGCTTTGCTCAATATTGCGAATCAGGAGTTAAACAATAGTTAACTGAAGTCGTGAAAATTACAGCAAAATGCTAAAAAAAAATATAATTTGACATTTCAAAACTAGAGAAATAAATTAATTTAGTAATAATTTTTATTGTAAAATGCCTAAATTATATTGTAAAATGTCTTTCTGGATAAACAAAAAACGAAGTGGACATTTCTGTTTATGTTTTTGTCAATCCATTAAAAATAATTTGGATGTCATATATAACAAGAACGATACGGTGCAGCACGCATCGTCAAATTATTTAACATCACATGCGTGCATCGTCACACACATGTAGCGTCACATTAATTAACATCAAAAACACGGAGCGTCAAAAGCAAGTACCGTCACAAACACGCATCGTCACAAACATGTACGATCAAAAATATTTCACACAAAAATCAAGATTTATAAATATTTACAGTGTACGTTTTGACACTTCTTTTTGAGTAAATAATGAGAGCGTTTAATGATTCTGTAATACTTTGCATTATTTAAAACAAGCATGTTCGTATAATATTTCACAATTTATGCGAACTTTACTGTATCTCTCTGTCTGTGTTTATCGAGCGACCCACTCAACTATGCGGATCACCGCCTGTAATTGTAATTTGGATCTATATGTAAATGTGTATGTATCAATCACGCGTTACTTTATTATTCGTTTAAATTTAAAATAAACATAAGATAAACAACTACAACACATGTTTTTTACTCGCTCAATATATTTTTATTTTTTAATAGTATATTATATATACAGAAAATGGTAAAAAAACAATTGCGAAGATCGATTTAAATAATATGTAAAAATAACTAACACAACGGCGTGTCAGTTTGATTTTTATGTTTAATTTTTGAATTCAACATTTTTTTAAATAATATATAGCACATTATTATGCTGGAGTTTTGTTTTTATATACATTTTATATATATACTGGCATTATTCATCCACTGAGACTTGATAATATAACAAACTGTGTGTATTTTCTCGTGTCTCGATTAGTCAACCTTTACAACGCTGTAAATTCTACGTATGAACCAAAAAGAGGCAAGGAATCCAATCGTTCCGGTGAGCAGGAAAAACATACAGAAACACCATGATTGCAGTGTATCCAAAATACAGAAAGGTTGAGGCAGCGTCCTCAATGGACAGTTTCGTTGTAAAATAAAGACAATAATACGTAAACAGGTACACTGCGGTGAAGCCGGACGTCAAGAACGAACGCCACCACCAGTGATAGTCCTCTGCACACAGATGAAAGTAGCACAGTAGAATTGTCATTTCCGAACAGGTGATCGCCAGGATGAGGAACACCAGGAACAGAAAGCCAAACATGTAGTACATTTGATTAGACCAGATCGAGTTGAGGATGAAGAACAGCTGAATAAAGATACAGCCGAATGGTAAAACACCGCCTATCACAATGCCGGGTATGGGCTGTGTGTAAACGGTCTGGTCTGGGGATCTGTCTTGAAATCTGATTGGTACGCACTGGGTGCTCAAGGGTCTGAGTAAAAATAATACAATTAAATGCAAAATTTAGGTAAATATTTAGTATAATTTAATACCTTCTCCCTGAACCCAAAATAGGCGCCTACAAATGTCAACGGCACCGAAACACAAAACCACATGGCCAGCAGGGCAAGCAGCGTTGTAAACGGCACTGCACCAGAGCTACCCTTGCCCCAAAGTACCAGATTCATTATAAAGAACAGGCCAAACACCAATCTGCCGATAAAAAAAAATATTATAGCAATTATAAATCGATATGTCCAAGTATTTTCCTACCCAGGGCTTAGCTTTGACGTCAACAGAACATTACTTTTCCACTTGATTCCACCAAAACTCTTGTACAGTCTAGATAGCCGACACATAACCAGCTGGTGTTCGAAACAGCACGTACACCACGATTGGCGGGCGACAAGAATCCCAAGCATGCAAGGACCAACGTAACCAGTGCCATGCACAGCACCTGAATACCAGAGCCCAGCAGCACAGACAACAACATACCCTTGCGCGGCGGTCGGAACACATCACCGTGAACCTGCTTCCATCCAAACTCCTCCTTAGCATCCTCACCGCCTTCCATCAGATTGTATCGTGCAATATCCTTATACAGTGTACGCAACATAATCATGGCTACCATTCCGGACAAAAACATTACAATGACCAGCGAATTCAAAATACTAAACCATTGAATGTTTTTGTGCGACATCGACTCCAGAATGTAGTCCCATCGTGACGACCACATGATTGCGTTGTTTTGTATAAATTTCACAGAGTACGTGTAACTTATATTTAGCTCACTTCCCCTACGCAGTAAATATGATGGAATCTCCAGTTTTTCACGGTTATTGCAGTCTGGTGCTTCAGGATGGATTAAGGTGGTTTATCGACGCTGGTACGACTTTAACGGAAATAATACGACCTCCATTCTTGCCGAAATTTACGCCCCACTCTTCGCTGGTACCGCTGTGATACGTAACAATAATAAAATCGACGTGATTGAATGGATAGTATATGCCGGCTCTATTGTAATTCGGAAGAATGGAGCAGCTTACGTCTTGTGAGTTGTCCATATTGCGTGTAAGACATCCCATTGGAATACCGGTGCTGCAGAACTGTCGTTCGTTCTCCAGTGGATAACACCAGGTGACCGGCATATTGTCGACAATCCAGTGATGCTGAAAATTCATGTCTATGCCCATCTTTAGCACCATTAGTCGGGTGTCGCTGTCAGTATCGCCACTTACGTATTTACGCGTACAGACCTATTGATGAAAAATCGTAAAAAATCATAAGACAAAATCTAACAGACGAAACTAGTTATATATACTTACACTAGCACACTGCTACTTGAGAAATTCAATTTTATAGGGTCCCGGATGAATGCGTTCACCAAACACAACCTGTCCGAGATTCTCAGCCGGTGAGTTGGTCTCATCAATTGGACCAAAATCAAAGTAACTATACTCGTACGGAATCTGAGACTCTTCGGAATTGAGACGGTTTACGAACAGAATTACCTCCGACTAGAGTAGATAGAAAACAAATAATTAAATTTCATATGTGATCACGTGACTCGCTTGTCCAGGCCTTAAAATTCAGACATAGTTCCGATCATTGTGTACTCTCTATACTACTAGAATATACCTGACGTATTTAGCTATATAGCGTCATATTGCATTTGGCCATACTAATAACAAAAACACTTGTTGTTCATCGCTATTCATAAAAACGCCACTATAATGGCTGTATGACCTGAATTTTGTTTAGACAACTGTTAAAAAATAAATATCGAGCTTTATTTAAAGAGAGTGTGCTTTTGACAATATGTCAAATACTCGCCCGTTTTTGCGCTACTCGCGCGTGAGAATGTGCTCCTGAATTCCACTACTGATGAAAAGCGGAAAATGCACACTCTAGACCTCTAGGACTGGGTGCGACATATAAAAGCTATTTTTAAAGAGGCCCAGTGAGACGAATCAAACTGGCACTAGACTTTAAGCCGCGGCTTAGTATACGGAATTTAACAGGACACTGGTAACTAAATAAAAGCACCTTATAGGTTGGGATTTTCTTGCAGGTGCGGAAAAATATAATCTTCGGATCATTTTCTCGACGAATGCCCCGCACTAATGCATCTAAGATAGAGTGTTTCACTCACACCAGATTCCCCGTGATGATCTCCAACGCCTCCGTCTCGGAAAGATCGCAGAGTTCAGATCTGGCAGATTCTCGGATTGCGACCGTTTCTAAGAAACGGATATAGTACAATGGGCCCTTCTGTGAGACGGTCCGCCGTCATTAAGTTTTTTGTTAAGTTGGGGTCTGTTTTATGCCGCTCAAAACATGGGCCCATTTTACCTTTTAAACCCAATTTAATGTATATTTAAGTATATTTAAGTGCATAAACTGAAATTGGCTAGCACCATATTTTCTTTAGCCTTTAAATGCATGTATAAATCACACGTTACATCTCGTTTTAATTTCTAATAAACGTATATTTCAAAAATAAACCACTAACTCAAAATAATAATGTTTCAATAATATTGTATTTCTTATTCGTATTATATATGCAGTTTTTTATCTTAAGTCTAAAAAAAGAAATTGCGCGGATCGATTTAAGTAATAAATAAGTAAATCACGTGCGCGTTGTTTCACTTATTTTCATATTAAAAACAAAACCAAAAACACTAACTATATATTTAGTAGTAGTATATATGAAAACATATAAAAACACACGGCGTCAGAGTTTTGGTTATTGTTGTTCTCGTACAGTTTGATTGATGTTCTTTTTGTGTAAAAGTGTTGCCAAATAAACTAATACTTCTACTACAAGAAAATGAAAAAAAATAATTGTATTTTGATTAAATAAAAGGATTTATAGACATAGTTTAAACGACAAATAGCGCATAATTCTACTTTCGACAAACAGCTATCCATATACACTTTATAAATACTGGCATTAATTGTCCACTTAGACACGGCGACGATAAATTCATTAATTACATACACTTAATGTGCGCCAACGGGTGAGTTTTATGGTGATTAGAAAGAAGTGTTAAATACATACTTAAAAATTTAATTTATATTATTAAAAAAGTCCATTCGTAGTACCGTTCTTCAGAAAGTGTTTTGCAATTTGAATTTCACAATTATATAAAGTGCGTGTGTGTATTAGCGAGAATATGTCTATGTGTATGTGTCCGGTCCGAAAGAATTCGCCTCCCTCCATTTCACGTATTTGTAGTGTGTGATCATGTGTCTCTTAGTCGACCTTTACAACACTATAGATCTTGCGTATGAACCAGAAACAGGCCAGAAATCCAATCGTTCCGGTGAGCAGGAAAAACAAAAACACCATGATTGCAGTGTATCCAAAGTACAGGAAGGTCGAGGCAGCGTCCTCGATGGACAGTTTTGTCGCAAAATAATGACAGCAATACGTAAACAAGTACACAGCGGTGAAGCCGGACGTCAAGAACGAACGCCACCACCAGTGATAGTCTTCTGCACACAGATGGAAGTAGCACAGTAGAATTGTCGTTTCCGAACAGGTGATCGCCAGTATGAGGAACACCAGGAACAGAAAACCAAACATGTAGTACATTTGATTAGACCAGATCGAGTTAAGGATGAAGAACAGCTGAATAAAGATGCAGCCGAATGGCAAAACGCCGCCCATAACAATGCCGGGTATGGGCTGTGTGTAAACGGTCTGGTCGGGGATCTGTCTTGGAATCTGATTGGTACGCACTGGGTGCTCAAGGGCCTGAGTTAAAAATAATCAATTTAATGCAAAATGTAGGTAAATATTTAGTATAATTTAATACCCTCTTCCTGAAGCCAAAATAGGCGCCTACGAATGTCAACGGCACCGAAACACAAAACCACATGGCCAGCAGGGCAAGCAGCGTTGTAAACGGCACTGCACCAGAGCTTCCCTTTCCCCAAAGTACCAGATTCATGATAAAGAACAGGCCAAACACCAATCTGTCAATTCAAAATAATTTAATTATTAGTATTATATGATCAATATGTCCAATTATTTTCCTACCCAGGGCTCAGCATCGACGTCAACAGAACGTTACTCTTCCACTTGATTCCACCAAAACTTTTGTACACTCTAGCCGACACATAACCAGCGGGTGTTCCCAACAGCACGTATAATACCATGGCGCACGTCATCAGGGCTCCACGATTAGCGGGCGACAAGAATCCGAGACATGCAAAAGCCAATGTAACCAATGCCATGCACAGCACCTGAATGCCAGAGCCCAGCAGCACAGACAACAACATACCCTTGCGCGGCGGTCGGAACACATCACCGTGAACAAGCTTCCATCCAAACTCCTCCTGAGCATCCTCACCGCACTCCATCTGGTTGTAACGTGCGATATCCTTATGCAGTGTACGCAACATAATCATAGCCACCATTCCAGACAGGAACAGCACAATGACCAGCGAATTCAAAATACTGAACCATTGTATGTTTGTGTGTGGCATCGACTCCAGAATGTAGTCCCATCGTGACGACCACTTGATCGTGTTGTTTTGTACGAATTTTACTGAGTACGTGTAGGTTATGTTAAGCTTTTGTCCTTTAGGCAGCGAGCTGGCTGGAATCTCTAGTGGTTCACGGTTATTGCAGTCCGGTGCCTCGGGATTACGATGGTTTATCGACGATGGTACGACTTTAACAGAAATAATTCGACCTCCGTTTTTGCCAAAGTTTACGCCCCATTCTTCGCTTGCACCACTGTGGTATGTTACAATGAGATCAACGTGATTAAATGGATAGTACATTCCAGGTTTATTGTAGTTTGGATTAATCGAGCAGCTTCCGTCCTGACTGTTGTCCAGATGATTGCGTACAAGACATCCCATTGGAAAACCAGTACTGCAAAACTGTCGATCGTTTTCGAGTGGATAACACCAGGTGACCGGCATATTGTCAACGATCCAGTGATGCTGATAGTTTAGGCTCATTCCTTTTTTAAGTATCATCATTCGTTTGTCGCTGTCCGTGTCGCCACCCACGTAGTTACGTGTACAAGCCTATTGAAAATTTCAAAAGAATCAATAAACAAAATCTAACAGACAAAACGAGTTATACTTACACTAGCACACTGCACATCCTTGAGAAATTCAATTTTGTAGGGTCCCGGGCGAATGCGTTCACCGAACACAACCTGCCCGAGATTCTCAGCCGGTGAGTTGCTTTCATCAATTGGACAGAAGTCAAAATGATGAAACTCGTAAGGGATTACTGATTCCTCGGTGTTGAGACGGTTCACGAACAGAATTACCTCCGACTAGAGCAGAAATCAAATATTATTGATAAATAATTAATAAAAAATCAATATTGTATATGATAATTAACGTCTCTCTTCAGACAGACACAACTCCGATCGATGTAAACTCTACTCGGATAACTAAATTATTTAGCTAAATAGCGGCATATTCTCAGCATGTTGCCATGATACTGATAACAAAAGCACTATATTTTACTACTATATATATCGTGTGTACTACACTTGTACTACATTTACAACATTTTAATAACTTTAATCATCACAAATATACAATAGTGTCGAGTGAGCATTCTCATTCGTCTTATCAATCACACACACACACAAACATTTTTGAGGAAGTTCGTATTTCGATACAGGGAACAATCTGCGTATGCAAGCAGCAGAAAACATTGAAGTTAGGTTATATTTAGAAAAATGTAGAACTTAAGATTATTTTACATGTATACTATTTATTTAGCAGCCACGATAAACACTTTTTCTTATTAGTCATCACCAATATCGTCAGAATTGTCACAAACATTTTATATTTATCGCTATCCCATCTCACCTTGCAAGGTTCCGATGTGTCTGATTTCTTGCAGTAGTTCACAGGTGCCAAACCCGGCAAATAAAACGCCCGGCACTGGCTGATAATCGCAACCAGCACAAAAACACTGAGTGTACACAGGCGCAGCGCTCGGATCGTCGTCATATTTGTGTTTGTGTCTCGCGGTTTCTTTTTTCAAACACACGATTGCAAGCTCCTCTTCTACGTTCTCGGACTCGTTGCTTCTAATCCCGACAGTACTTTAATTACCAATGCATTGGAATTATAAAATTGTTACGAATACTATTTGTCGGATCGCGAGAGAAAAAATAGGTGCTAAGCTGCGCAAAAAGTTTACGATTTTTTGATATGACACAACATATAAAGTCACACGAACGCCATATGCAAATGCAAAACAAAACGTCAGCACAGACGTAAAATGTCATTGCGTCCGTGGCTTCGTGTTATTTTGGGCTAAGCTGGTTCTGAGCGCCATCTGTCGGGGTCTAGGTGATGTCTGGTGTGTTTTGAAATGGGTGCGGTATTCAGTAAATGCTTCGGACAGTATTTATCAGAAAAATGGAAAGTGTCTATATGGGCAAGCACTATATACCACCACAAAATTGCATACATCCAGGCATATTGGTGGTGTATAGTGCAAATTGACTATATAT
>JAAAKO020098705.1:0-21806 GCA_010015015.2 Bolitophila cinerea
AAAATGTGATGCTAGTTTTTTTTTGATTAAGGTGATTCTTCGTTTTTGTTTTTGTCGCGACGATTTTGTATACTATCATGCTTGCGCCGAAGTGTGCGCGCCGATACAGCCGCAAACCTTGCGTATAAGTATTTCTCCCAAATTTTCTCTTTGCCTTTTTTATAAGTTGTGTAACTTTTCTGTATTTACAACATTTTTTAAGGTTTTTACTTTTCTTTTGTATAAATTTGGGTATGTTATTTTAAATAAAGATAATTTTCTAAAACATTCAAACCAGGTGGACTCTAAGAAATTTGGTTTTGGTTAAATAAAGAATAAGTTTTAAAAATATATATAAATCTAAGGAGAAACAAAGAATATATTTATATAGTTTTTAAAATTGTATTTTAAGACATCAAAAATTTACATTGTGGAATAAAGACTACATTGTTGTTGTTGTTTTGTCAGGTATATAATATAATATAATATAAATAAAGTCATATTCTGCAGTGTGCGCGTGTGTGTCTAGGTGTATGTTATTGTGTTTGTATATGTCTGTAAGTGGTGTATGGTGTGGTAATGGATTTCGGTTGTGTAAATTTTCTGTTTGTATATTATATTAATATTTTAATTATATGTAATCCAGCTCACGTGCAATGCACTATTTATTGTATTATGTATAATATATATATTTATATATTTTATCATATATAATAAGTATTTGTTATGTTAAATGCAATTTGCAATATTGCTTTAAAGATTTTGTGTTTTGTGTGCTGCATTTGAAATCTAATATTATTTAAGAATAATACAAAACCCGATATCTATTAAATACGTGTGAATATGCAGCAATGAAAAAGTTGTATGATCTTCTTTCTGGTATCAAGGTGTGTGTGTGTGTAGGTGTGTGTACTTGGTCAATCAGATACATCCAAGAAAATGTAAAACTGTACAATCATTGCTTATTTAGTGATACAAAAAACAATACCTAAACATATAAAATATATATAGTATAGAAATTATGTTTATTTATATTAAAGAAGCATAATATGTTTAATGATCAAAGATAAAATACTTTTAAACCTATAATTGATAAATCACAATAGTTTAAAAAGGATATAGTATTTATAATTACATATTATTTTAAACTTTAGAGGTTGTGTATAGACAGTTTTATTTAAATAATTAAAATGTGTGTGTTTGTGTCCAATACAACATTTAGACGAAATGGCAACCACGAGCAATGTCAATTGTAATAGGTGTATTATATAATTATTTTGTAGATTTACATTTATTCACGCACACGCGTACAAACAATAAACGCGAAGAGACAAAAAACAATAATAATACAAAAAACATTATTCTTTACTATTTATAAGCTCTACAACGCTATGTCAAATGGTAATTTTATGTGTGTATGTTTGTATGTGTGTAATAAGTACGCACCTGCTGCTAAGACTGCGTATAATATGCTTTTATTTGCACGTTTTTTTAACTTTTATTTTTAACAAATTGCTTATGAATCTATTTATATAATTTATAAATATTGAAAGCGATCCTACACAGAGTGTCCATAATATGTTTTGTTTTAATTGTCACTTTTAATATGCATCGATGACTACAAGATATTTTATATTTGTATAGATTTAGTATTTAATTAATATTTAATTGCGAATTTTGAGTTTGTGTAGCGAGAAGATTTTAAATTACACATCTAAAAACGTTTATATAGGTACTATAATTCTGATACCCTCTACACAAATATTATTCAAATTGTGCTGTGTATTACTACATATACTCGCTTCTACCTCTCATGGGTTTATTCTCTATGCTGTTCTCTATATATATATATATTCGCAATCTCTATATAACGACGGTTTTAATTATACAGTTGTATCTCTGCTTTTGCTGTCAAAACTCTAGGACGAATTATGATGGAATATGTTCAATTTTTGTATTGTGTATCAAATTTTTAATTGATGTGGCCAATCACCGATATTTATGTTAACGCCAATGCTTTTATTAAGAAAATACGTTATTTAGTTAACAGGTTATGTTTACATAAAAATTGGACGAAAGTGGGATTATTATTATGTTGGAAATACAAAATTAAATTCATAAATGTGGACGAATAACAAGTTTTCGCATGATGTGTAATGGGTGGATGAACAAATACCATATACATCATATTATGTGTGTGTGTGTGTTAGGGCGAAATGCATTTATATAAAAGTGATATCGTGTGTAGTTCATTTGAATATCGTATAACCTAATTTTGTTTGTAAATTGATTGCAACAATTAAATCGCAGAAACAAATTCCTGTGTTTTATATTTGGATGGAGACACCGCTTTTCGCATATAAATATAGGACGTTAATGAATTTAGAGTCTTTATTGTATGTGAATTGTGTTGAAGATTTTTGTTTGCTTTGTTAATTAAATATATAAATTGTACTAACTTAAAGTAAACGTTTTGAACTTAAAAATGTATTATTTTTTTCTATTTTTTTAAATTTTATAGCGCAAAAAATTTTAAAATATTATTTCTTGTTATTTTTCCCCTTTTTGGAAAAAACATTTAGTTACAAACGAAAATATAAAATATAAATTTAGACTAGAATAAAGTACTTTAACTCAATAATTGGTTATGTTTTACACGTACGATAACAAAATAAAAGTCATTTTCCTTTCTCATCGTTGACACACAGCCAACTCAAATTATACATTTGTACGGGGAATGTTGCTAGCTGCTGTAAATTTAAAATAATACTTTTCTTTTCAATTACTATTATATAATTATGTAAAATAGTCTGTGTAATACACATATCCGGTTAAATAGTTAAATATTAAACAAATAAACTTTTACTACACGCTTGTCGCATTTAAATAAAAAAAAACTATTATAAACTATCATATGTACACCGTAAGCTTATAGTCAACGGATAATGAAGATATGCTTAAAATAGATAGATACGACATAATAATAAAGACATAAAAATAAATAACAAAATTATTGTTCGATGTAAAGTTCTTTTCTATAGCTCGGAGACGGTGAGCGCGTTACTGCTAATTCGGAATAATATGCAATATATAAATGTTTGTGTGTCCCGGTAGCAAGAAGATATGCGCCATTATTATTTATAAATATAAATCGACCACTTACTGTTTGTTTTGTGTGTGTGTATGTGTGTTTTTGTTTTGTTATTGCAGTTATTCTCTAGTATTTCCACTTTCCATTTAAGGGTGATCCGTAAATGCGTTCACCGACAGTCTTTGGACTGGCATTATGGTGGTGAACGCATTTCTGGAACAATCACTTGCGCCCGCTGGCACCGACCGTGTTTAATGACTCACCACGACTCTTCGAACGGGTCATTGTGCTGCTATTCTCTGTAAAATATAATTAAATTATTTTGCTTAATGCTTTTTATCATGATCTTAAATAAAATAAAAACTGAAAGAATCAATATGAATCATAGAAATATTCATTACTAAAAAAAAAACATCACAATGGAATGATCAATAGAAATTACGAATTTTGCTCAAATTTTATATAATTAAAGGAATAAATCCTGTTACTTCAGATTACAAAATTCCAATATTATGGGTCTGATGATCTCTAGAGATTGGAGATTAGCGATTCTTGTATAACCTAACTGCAGAAAAATATTGGAAAGTATTTTAACGTAACATGAAAAAGTCAAGTGAAATGCAAAATACACCACAAATAATAGTATATACTTTTATTATTGTTAAATCTTAAAACTGCTTTAAAAAAGGTAACAGAAATCCGGCGTGCACAAAAGAAAATAAAAAAAATGATTTTAACTTTAAATGTTTAATATTAAATAAAAAAAGTAATAATAATAATAAACAACTACTTAGTTTTATCATTCGAGCATGTATAGTTCAAAGGCTTTAACAATTAAAAAAACATACCTTTTGCCAGCTTCTCTGCCTTGTACGCGCGCATCGCTCGGCCTCGTTTGTCCTGGATCAACTTGTCTACACGCACAAATATACCATGCTTCGGTTTACACACAAAGTACTGGATACCTTGCACTGTGCCGTCATTCTTGCCCGTGGGCGTGTCCAATTCCACACCGATCCAATTACCGCCCTACACGATATCAATAGTTTATACAAAATACATTAATTTCAACTATCACAAATACCTGAAAGTGTGTTGGTCCAATAAAACTTATAATACCGCTCGTATTGTACGGACGGATTAGAATTGACTCGCCCGTCACAACCCATTCCGGCAATGGTGCATCGTGCGTTTCCAGACGCTCAGACGAGTCAGTTTCACTTCCCAAATTGTTCATTTGCGTTTCCAGACGCTCGATGGACTTGCCGAGCACAGACTTGGCCAACGGAAACGAAGCTCGTTGGTGCAGCGTTTTAGCGGATCCACCCGATGAGGCGGTCTTTTTGCGACGCACAACTTTACCGGGGGGCAATGTGTTCTTCACGATGCCCGTGTCTTCGGCAAATGATTCGTACTCGGCCGTCTTTGAATCATCCGAGCTGTGCGTCGTAGCGTTATTCTGATTGTCTTTCTCATTCTCGTTGCCGCCTCGAAGAATTATGTTTTTGTTTTCATCATTGTGAGCATCGTGTTCCTTTGGCTCCGGCTGTTGTTGCTCATCATTGTCACAATTCGCGTATTCTTCAGAAGCCGATTCAATCGGTTGAGTATCATGTAGTGTCACAGATTCCAGATTATCGATCAGATCGATGAGTGGATGTGCATTGTTTGTGGGTGTCAGAGGTTTTTTGTCGTGCATGGAATTCACGTCGGTGGCCAGTGGTGCGTCAATGTTTGGAATGTCTTTGAGAAAAGGATTGAAACGTTTCTGACTGCCAGGCGTGTACGGAGTTGTTGAATTGATTGTATCTGGTTTCAGTGTGGTGAACGGTTGTTCTTTTGTGGTACCACTGAGCTGCTGCTGGTTAAGGGTGTATTTGTTTGGCGGTGAAGCAGATGTGGAACGATCAAAATCTATGAACAAAATTAAGTGGTTAGGGTTGTAAAGTTGTTATTGATTTGATGAATAATTACCAGGTGTTTCGTCGACGCTTATTGATCGCAGCGACATGGAGTCATCATTGGTAAGGTTACTGCATGAAACCGCCTGAAAATAGTTTGTGAAATAAGTATTTAAAGTAATGAAGTTATGAAACAGTCAATATTATACAATTTTGAGAAAAAAACGTAGGAGAAATTGGGTTGTTTACCTACGGAAATAAACAAGTTAAAATACTACTCCCTTATTGACAGAGAATTTACGTTATTGATGATCATCAATCAAAAATTATCGAAAGTCTAAATAAAATCGTATATTTTCATTAAACATGTCAAAAACGGTTTTCAGCCTAGAATTAACTTAGATAACAACCTTATCTAAAAAAATGAAACATTGATTTTCAAGTTAATCAAGATAAAGATTAAATACTTTCAATATTAAAAATAAAATAATCTTTAAAAAAATCCAACATGTTGTATTCAGGCAAAATATTTGAAGAAAAATGAATGATAAGAAAGGCTATTGATTTGTTTCAATCAAGTAAAATATAAAATGAAATGAATTTAATTGTATGATTGTAATAAATATAGAAAAAAACATCATTTATGATACAAACACAATGTTAATAAATTTAAAGAAAATCTCTCTCAAATAAATCCCTTTTTTAAGAAAACCCTTTTTTAATATAGACAAAACTTAAAATTAGTTTTTTTTTTAAAGATTGTCCTTGATTCCCATCAATCAAGGCAAAAAAATAAAATAAAATTCAATACAATTCAAAATTTACAAAGACATTTTTGATAAACCATCATTTAACATATCTAGAAAAATGCGTTTTTATATTTCTCAATAAAAATAATGTAAATATATAAATATTGATATTACAAATTATAATATCGTAAGTTTCTGGGTTTCATATAAGAATCAATCCCACTCCCCCGTATTTAGAACACCTGACTTAGACAAACACTAAAAATCACACATACCTGTGATCCATAGCCACTCGATGCGGACGAGCTCATACTGGGCGTGCCCACAATATGCTTAAGATGCGTGTTCGTGTGGGCCGTATAGGCTAGCATATGATTGATGTGCGAGTTACCAATCTCAGTTAGCGATCCCATTGTCTTTGAGGCAGATAGTCTAGATTTAATCTTAGACTTTTGTGCGTTCTTCTCCTCGTACGTCTCGTACTCAGCGTACTCTGGATCACTGTAACTATCCTCGGGTTCTTCCGCCAGCGGTCTTTGTCCGAGCGGTTCTTCGTGCAGAGTACGCATTCGAAGTCCAAGTTTACTGCTGGCCGGCGATGCTGTGTGGAGAAGGTTACATTATATTAGCTAATCATACAATAATGAAGTCATATTAAAAAAAAATATATTCTTAAATGTAATATGAAAAGAAAGATACACACGTACACACTTATAATATTTTGTTTTTAGTATGGTATTTATAATATTATAGTATTAAAATGTGTTTCACATACGTTTGGTGGTTGATTGCTGCGATCTCAATGAGTTTAAGTTTAAATTGAGATTCAGGAAGGTTGGGCGAGCTGCATTCCATTACAAGGAGGAATCAAATGATTTTAGTTTTATTATTAAGGGTTGGACGTTTGGACTAATATAATACACGCAGGGCAAACGAAGCAAATGCACGATGCTTTCGCTTAAGTTGACTAACACTACATGATAAACAATCGTAGTAAACAAACAAAAAATACACTCGTTTAATAATAACGAGAGAGATAAATAAACGTGCACAATCATTAGGTTGCAAAGAAACACACACTTTCATTCATTATTAATGCAAACTCTTAAAATAAATCGCATTCAATTTGGGTTTAGTATATAATTATTTGAATAGCCTTGGTAACATTTTTAGACAATAAAATAGAATCCATAAATGTCACCGAATTTATAAGGTACCGTTTTAAAACTACAAAAACTAAATGTCACCCTAACGGAACTTCTAAAATGTCACCGAAACGGTGGCGCAATAGTGGTTCTGAGGGTAAATAGTAAGAGCTACGACGACGCATTACACACGATACGGTGTTTACATTCAAATCTATACTTAAATTTAACTCGTAAATCACGCTAAAACGCATACGTATATATGTAATCGGTTATTTATATATTAATAGGACGTAGGAATGTAGTGTGCAGGTGGTAGTGTATTGGATTGGGATGTATTTATTGGAAGACCATGTGTCAATTCGGTTGGGGATTGGTTTTTAATTTATTTATCTTTTAATCTACGGAATAATTATTCAATTAAATTGAATTCAAAAGGGAACATTAAAAAACAAACAAATCAAACATGCAATTATTGGCTATATACAAACTGAAAGCACACAAACAATAAAGCCGCAATATTTCTAGCAAACAAAACAACATTTTTGGTCAAAAAGCATTTTTACCTGACAATATAGAGCCTTGACAAACGCAATTAGTTGAAACAAGATGAAAGGTTGCCATAAAACAAAACACATATTAAAATGGGTGTGTGTGTGTGTGAGAGAGTTAATGAGCGGAATGAATAAATAAATTAATGCAAAATACAAAAAAAAACGAATGTTATAGAAAATTTATTATCTCCATTACTCAACAGATTATAATTAATTATGGTGGATGGTGTTGAATACAAAAGCAAAGCTTAAACACACACACACTCGCGCAAACACAGTTGACACACACGGAGAATGAAAAGAATGAAAAATATAGATTCATGATCATAAATAAAGTGGTGCCGAGCTGATGTTGATAAATCTATCTTTTTCGGACAAAAGCGAACACGATTTGCGTATAATAAAATATTCAGATATATAAAAAAACGGTTGGAATGACCACAAGGCGACTAGCTCAAGCGCAATTACATCGCAGAGACATTAGATGTTTGTGTGTGTGTTCGCAGATTTTTCGTAAGGTGTGCGATTAGGTGAGTATCGGCTTGCACCACTTACCGAGTCCGAATTGTTTGACTGTAGACGTTGTTGTCGATGGTTCCTCGTTCGACCCCTTTCCACCAAAACTGTGTCGTGTGCGGACGCCAAAATCGCGATTTTGGGAATCTATAAATAAGAAAAAAAAATGAAATAAGAATAATAAGCTAGCGTTTTGATTAAATAGGTACACATACTTTGAGGACTCAAAAAATGATCTCTGTTTTGCATAAGGAACGGACGTGAGACACCAAAATCAGAATTGTTGAGATCGACAAAGGATTCGCTGCGACCGATATTTATGAGAGACTCCATAGACGCATCGAAGCGCATAATCTGAAAATATATCTAAGATTATTTAGGCACAATAGCAGTAAAATAAAGCTTGACAATGTACATAGAAAACAGTCACAACAACACGTAGAATTTGATTAAAGTTATTGATTAAAAAAGCAAAGCCTAAATGTGCTCTAGCTCATACTTACACCTCCGTTGCTCGTTGAATCTCTTACTGCCTGTTTGTGGGTGTGATAGCGGTACAAAACAAATAGACATTTATACGTGAGAATGGGTGAGGAGTTTTCAAGAAATCGATTCCGATAAGAACAGTTATTATATTAATAATATTATTATTATACGACGATATGATACGAAATGAGAAAATGATTTAGTTTTTCGATTGAAGCGGTTTACCATAAATAACAATAATTAAAAAAACGCACCTGAGAGAAATTCGGCACGCTCACAGTCTTTCGCATTGACAGTGGCTGACCGTGAGTCTGTTCCAGTTCCTTTATAGCAACGTTCTGACGCAAACGATCCAGAGTCAGGATACTTTCCACAGCAGATACGCCACGCGTGTATTTTTCTGCATGACACAATCGTTTTTGAAATATATAACCTTAATTGGTAACATCGAAGTAGAAAAAAGGGTGTCTTACCTATATACGTCTCTCCGTCCATGGCAGAACAGTCATCACCACTGGCAGCCAGCTGGGCTAACGACTCACGATCTTCTAGCTCCTCTGAAGCTTTGGGAATGTTTGATACGACCTCGTACGTCACGCCTGACTGAGTGATTGTATTCTCACCGCGTCCGAGCCACTTGGACTTTTTCAAACGTTCTGTTATGCTCTGACGCTTGAAAATGTTCAGTCCGACACGTTTGCGGAGCACCAGGTCCATCGGAGCCGGATGTGACAGACGCACCGTGGTTTTGAGGATCAGATACACCCGTTCATTGGCTATACGTTAGATAGAGATAATTTTGATTATGTTTTTTTGTGTACGTATTTATGGGAGACACTTTATAAAAATCACACAAACCTTCTGTGACGCGATTGAGTGCCTGGCTATCATGAATCGAAGAGTCCCAGCTAGAGATAGCACACACATCCTTGTCCAGGTGTTGAAGAATCTGAAGCGTATAGAACTTGTTGCCATGTTCTTTAGGCAGTATTGAGTTGATGCCTGCAATAGAGACGTCCTCACTGGAATTCTGGGCAGACAGATCATCGGCTATATCGTGAAAATATACACATATATTATCTCGTTTATTTTAATATTTTATTGTAGTTAAAAAAAACCTACCGTTTAAATCCAGGAACAATACTGGCACATGTGGTTCCATACCGTGTGGTGGATCCCACGAGGCCGGAGCACCAGGAATTCCAGAGCCTGGTGCCGGAACCAACACGGCATTTCGCTCTTCGGTCAGCGACACCCATTGTTGCACCAGACTTAATTCACGCTCTCGCTCCTCTTCGGACTTGTCAGTTTTATTGATAAGTTTCTGCAGTTGCTGATCAAGATACTTGCGACGACGACCCAGAGCTTCGCTCCATTTTTCACGCAACACAGTCAGATCTTCTTCTTGATACGAGTCCATAGGTTTCTGAAGACGTGATCGTACCGTGACACTTCCCACCGCAACGCTTATGATAGACTGACAAATTATCGGTAGCGTTCCGGAGTTTTGCACTGGCTTAACGCGTACCTGAATGCGTCTCTGTTGTCCCTGTCTCAACTGGTATACGCCGCCGGTCAACACTTCCGTGCGATTAGTAACCTCGACCGGAGAGTACTCACCGTTATCGTTGAGCTCGTGAATCTCGATCCACAGTTCGATTTTTCGTGATAGCTCTGCCCATCGATCGACCAGCGAACGTGCTTTTGCCTGTTGCTGTTCCACTTCCCAGCCTTTTGTGCGTGAAAATCCGGCCGAACGATGTCCCCACACTTCAATGGACAGAGCACCCTCGGCACAGTGTTCCAGAAACTCTTCGTTAATCGATACTGTATAGTCTTGGGTGTGTTCAAAGTTAAATGTCATGTTTTGATCGTGCGTTGGTAGCTCTGCGTTTACCACAGGCACCACCGTCTCTTGATGACCCCAGAATGTGTACTGGCAGAACACAAAATTCGACAATGACAACGGTAGACCGCTGGCCAGTTTGATACTAACACGACATGTTATTTGGTTGTTCATCGGATCAATATTAAAGTCATCGTCACGACTGTCTGTCGAACTGTCTGAGGCAGCCTCACACATTCGGTCTTGTGGCAATTGACCGGCAATGCGTGATATCTCCACTTGTAAGCGACCGGCTACCTCGCCTTGTTGACTGATTATCGGTGTGTGGTAGTCTAGTTTGACGTCGTGAAACAGAACCTCCAGAAAAATGTTTGCCACACCGATTAAATTGTGATTTTCTTGTGACTCGAAAAACGGATCCAGAACTTTAGTCTTTTCGTCGTCCTGCAAAGGTACAAAGATAAGGAGGATTGTTGTTTTTTTAACTTTGTCATTATTATTTTATGAATTAAAAGTAAATAGTTTGTAAGTATGTTGCAAAAGCTTTGTAAAGTGCATTGTTAGTACCTCGTCTTCATCTTCCACAACTTCTGGTTCCACGACCGGCTTGATTAAAAAAATGTATACAAAGTTTGATTGGATGCATGATTTTTATAATGAAAATTAAAGAGATAGAAATTTGCAGGCAAAAGTCGCTTTCACTTACCAGACCGGCCAGACAGCGTTCCTTAAACTCTTGATACATTTCTCGCATATCGATAAGCTTATTCTCCAGCTTTTCCATACTCCAAACTTGACTGCCGGAATTAACGCGACGCACTAGAATAGCTGGCTCACTGACGAATGCTCCTCTCTGAAGATAATGCAATAAATATTTATTATGTGTTGCTTGAATTTGTTCATTTTTAGACTATTTGCAAATAGCATCAAAATATATTCTATATAAAAAATGTAATGGAGCACGTACCCGTCGATTTGGACTTAAATTTGCCGGTGGAATTTGCAGTGTAACACTAAATTTGGTTTGCTTTTCCATTTCCTCAGCCAGAAAATTGGCTTCCTGCACGGAACCGTTTGCTCGCATAATGTCGCCTTTTAGCTGTCCCAGAGAACGTTTGAACATTTCGTCTCTTTCCTATTTAATTATTGTTTTAAAAAATGATTAATGTTTAAAAAAATATATTACTACATAATAAATATCGGTATAGTATCTTACTTGAGCCCATTTTTCAACACGCATCTGTGAAGTTGGAGTGTTCGGTGTAATTTTACCCAAACGAAGCGGATCGTAAGGCGTGTATGGAGCGTACGGAGTGGTTGGTGACAAAATGTTTCGCAACTGCTGAAATTGACGCTCGTACTCCTGTCGTTGCTTTTCAAGGGCAACCTGTTTGTCCTCTTCGTGCTGTTTCTCGAGTCGTTCAATGGCCGACTGTATCGGATCACCAATTAGCTCGTTTTGCATTAGCTCTTCGCGTGCAAATTCATAGTCAATCGGTTGTGCCGGTGTCTGTGGTTCAGACGTAATATTTAATCCAGTGGATGCACTCTTTGGACAGTTAACACGGAAAAAATGATGATTGCCCCACAGGATTCTGTCGCCGTGTCGTAGTGGACTCTTTCCGACCACAGCCGAACCGTTTATGAAGCACCGTGCATTTATTATGGCTTCCATGAACAAACCACCATCCTCAATGGAAATAATACAATGCTCATCTTGAATGCCCAGACCGGACAGTTGTATGTCCGGTTGTTGACTCATAATACTTCGACCACCGACCAGAGTTCGTTCCTATCGTATTACAAATTACATACGCTCCATAAGAATATATTACAGATAATTTATATAATTTAAAAAATTACCTTTAAATAATACACAAGTAGCTCGTTTAGGGACGGATCAGCGTTTAAATTGACCAGATAGTATTTGTTTTTCTCTACTTTAATGCCGCTTGCCTGTACACTTATACCCATTTTCTCTAAAGCTTGCTGACGCTCGCTTTGTATCCGTTCGGTCTTAACGAGTTTCTCCTCCCATGTTTGAGACACTTGCTTCATCAGATTTTCACTTTCAGTAAGCTTGTCATGGATGTCCACACGCTGTGTATCACCCACTGGTGAGCCCTATAAAGAAAATTGTGTCATTTTGTGTGTCATTGTAAATAATTTCTGAGGCTTACATTTGCACTGACTGTAGCTGCAAACTTAAGCATTTCCCGGAGCGCTTCCACTTCCATGCGTAGCTCTCGAATTATACGAGCATTCGGGTCTTCATTGACAACGGCATGGTTTACAATGCGTTTCGCACGATCGGCATATCTATAAAATATAGTTATAGTAATTTTGTCCATTCAAAAAGAAAATTTCAGTTAAGATCTACCTTAATGTAGACAAGGTTTCTTCAAAATTATCCTCAGCCGGTGATATAGTGGCCAACATCACGGTTTTTGAATTGCCACCGAGATTATCCTTAAGCAACCACGTTAAAACCGAATCACGATACGGAACAAACTTATCGTTTCGGTTCTTTCCATTTGACGCATCAGCCAGTTTTGATATCACCAAACCCAATGTTGTCAAAGATCTGAATTAAAGAAATATAGTTACATTCTGAATAAAATAAATCAAAACAAAACGTACTTGTTAATATTTGAGCCCTCCTTCAAACGATCGCCAACCGCTCCCGTTTTAACGGCACGCTCACTGCCCGCCAAATCGACCAATGACATGCGTGATGCCTTCTCGCCAGTGACACCACTCTGCTGATCCGTAATCGTTTGTGTCAGTACTACCGAGAATACCGCATGCGATCGAGACGATTCTGCGTTCATGTTTGTAGCGGCAACCGTTCTGGACTTGTTGCCCTCGGTCATCAGATTGTCGATGTCCAGGAACGACGACACAGCCAGCTGTGACAATCCATCGACATACGGTCCCAGAACATTGTGCTCACGTACTTTTAGTGATTGCTTATTCGGTTTCGGGTCGAGGAGATCGTGTACTTTTTCATTGTAGATTTCCATGTAGGACACCTCGACCTTGTAGGACAGGTCAGGCGTTTGCTTGTCGGCAATGGCGTAGAACAGTAGATCACAGAGACGTGGTATGATGCCCTTGTTGTCTTGTGAGCCCATCATTGTGTAGGATTTTCCAGAACCTGAAAACAAAAACCATAAAATATTCATTAAATGGATTTAGTGATAATGGTAGAAAGAAATTATTAAAATAATCATTAAAATTGGCCTATGTTTTTTCGTCATATGACTTTTCGCAAATTCTGTTTTTGTACATTTTTGGACGCTTTATGCTGCAAAAACAAATTTTGAAACGTTTTGCAAATAGTTCAAATTTTATGCCAATTTGGCTTTTTGCGATTTGTTATTAACAAAATATGTTGGTCATATTTTCTTGCAAATTGTCTAGAAACCGATTTTGTGAAAAGTCCTTTGACAAAAAGTCAACGTACCGTCAAAAACCTTGGCCAGATTTTTAAAATAGGCTATATTTTAAAATCCACTTTACTTGACCTATTTTAATATAAAATATAAATATAAAATATTTTATAATACAATCACTGAAATCGAATAATTAGTGTGGTCTTATTCTTGTATATTATATCCATGATATCTTTATATAGACATACAATTTATATATATATATATAAAGTACATTATGTGCAGACGAGAGTAGGTAGACAGAATATTGATTATTATATATAATGTATATTATTATCTACTCGTATGTATTTGAGCAATCATATTTTTGTGGTAATCCCTGCAGACAAAAACTGCAATTACATACGGCTTTATTATAAGCCGAACAAGCTCAATGACATTGACAATAGAATAAGTTCAAATATAAATAATTGGATATAGTATAGAAGATGCCATAAAATTTTAATTTATAAAAACAATAGCGGAATTCAAAAAAATATAAATAACCAATCCTTATGGGATGTTTATAAAATAACAATTTTTACAGAAAATTCTGTAAAAAAAGTTGAAAAATGGTGGAGGTCCAAAACATGTTTTAGATCGCGACGTTCGCCCATTCCGTGTAAAGGGGAGAGGGTTATATTTTAAAACAATCCATTTTTAAATTTATGTGGTTTATCAATCTTGACCAGATAAAAAGGAGCTGACTAGTATTTTGATGCATCTCTTTAGTATTTATCTCAAATATAAATTCAAGTCATATAATTTTGTTTAAAAGTATGTCTTAAATTTTGCTAGTTGTCGATTCTAACAATAAGGACTGAGATCGAAAAAATAATGTACCTTTAAATTGCCCTAACTTTGAAACCCTTTATCCAATTATAAAAATTCAAACAGTTTTTAAAAGAAAATTTAATTTCTGATTAAATAAGTGAACACAAATAATAAGATAATTTTTGTTTGTAGAAATTTGACAGCTTCCTCGGTAACCCTGCCATTAGCGTCTTATGGTGGCTTCTGAGACCTTGATGCATTTCATTTATTTCTGAAATGTGAAATCTTTTTGGTCTTTGGCTTCCTTCTTTGTTTCCTTCAATTTTGTTTTGGTCTGAACCCAACATCTCTCAACAGGCCGAAGTTCTGGACAATTTGGGGAGTTGGCTTCCTTTGGCACTATTTCGATGTTATTGTCTCTGCACCATTTGACGTACACTTTGCTGTAGTGGCAAAATACTAGATCAGGCCAAAATAAAGTAGCAATTCTGTGTTTTCTAATAAATGGCAGCAATCTTTTCTGGAGGCACTCTTTCACATTAATTTCACCATTATTAGTGCCATTTGCTACGTAACTCTGGCTTCTTAGCCCACAAGTTCAAATCGCTTGCCACACGAAAACCTCTTGGGGAACTTTGACTTTTGTTTTGTTCTAAATTGTTTCTCGACTTTTATTCAATCTTTTGCGGTTAAATACTCCTGACCTGGCAATTGGAAACACAGCAATCGAATTTTAAGAAAAAATATGACTTCTCGATTTTTATTCAATCTTTTGCGGTTAAATACTCCTGACTGGCAAATGGCAACACAGCAATCGAATTTTAAGACAAAAAAAATGATTTCAACTTTTTAGCTCGGCGCTGTGCTTCCAATTTCTTTGTGTCAGGTACTTACTGTACTTTATAAGTCTTAAGGTTCGCAGCTGCTTTGATTTTTCAAACTAAATACTCGCTGCAGCTTGCTTTTGCCGCCAATTTCCGATTTGACGGCCTTGGATTCTTCTCTAACAAGGCAAAGATTTTCTTACGGGCATACGAAACCTTTTTTTCTTCCAGAACCGATTTTCCTGGCAACGTTTAAGTATATATCAAATTACTTAAGAAAATTTGATACCGTTTTTTGTGCCTTGTTGGCAATTGTTTTCTGACTCGAACAATTAATTCGTGTCTTTTCATTTTCGATGTCATAACTCAAACTAAAGTTTACATAGCGGAAAAATTCTAACAGCAATTTATCAGAAATTCTCTAACGCAAAGCTTACTGTATAATTTTTGGAATTTTGTGTTTATAACATTTCAAAATTAGAATTTTCGATCTCAGTCCTTAGTGAATTTTATGGGTTTTACCCTTTTTTGCGGTCCTCTTTTAAGAGACATTTGAGATTGTATTATTGAGATTGTGTTATAGATGAGTTGATCTGCCAGTCGGATCTCATTGGTATATTTGGTTGTGTATATAGAAGATTTTTTTGCAAGTGCAGGAAGACCACCTGTGATTGGTCCCAGATAATTAATAGCGAAATGAAAAAAAAAACAAATTTATATTTGTTGACCAAATATTAGGGATCAATAATCCTAATATAATTTAATGATCAAAAAAAATAGTGAACTGTTTTTTTAGATTGCCAAACTTCATTGAATGAGATTTGGTACAAAATGACTTATAGATACTGATCGTCTGAATAAATTATCACAAAAATTGAAGTTTATTCATTCCTATACCTGGCTTTGAACTCAAGATCTCTAGCGAATGTAAATTAAACTATTTCTCAGCCATAACTATTGTAATGCGAATATACAATATAATAGAAAACAAAATAATTGCCGCAGACAAATCGCACATTTCAAAGTCGGAAATATCTGGCTCTGCACGAGGTATGTTATTGCCAAGAATATCAACGAATACTTTTTTTTTTAAACTACCCACAGTCCCAACACACATTGGCAAACATTTTGTCCAGGAGTTCTGGCGACATTCAAACCCAAAACAAAATATGTATTTATTCAATGTGGAAAAGTTGGCATTACACACCGGCAGAATTACAGCATAGCAAAGCGATTAAATTCAGTTTATATATTATGTATTTATATTGGTCGACATCAAGAAAGCAGAGAGATTGCAGTAGAAGTTTTATACAAATGCTAATCGTATATATGTATTCAGACTTTGGTAAATACTTTCAATATCTTATCAGACATGTTTATTGTTATTGAGAACGAATATAGTGTCGTTGACCTGCAAGTGTCGCATATAAACGAGTATTTATGTATTTTCAGAAATTAGTATGTATGTATCTCTATATTAAATGTTCTTCGTATCCCGACATCAGCAGCATATGTAGTATTTTCTGAAATTCTATCTCAAAACTAAAGAGTAATTAATATCGTCGTCTATAGCACTGGCGCATTTTAATCCCCTTATATACGTAAATAGCGCGCAACTTGACGACATAACTTAATTAAAGACGCCTTTATAGCCATAACACGAAAGAGCTTTCGCTAGATTGGGTTGGTATATAAACTCTCGTTTACATATACTCGTATAATATAAGTGCAATACAAGAGAATGCGAACTATTCTGTATTCAGTAACAATGAATTAGTCTTTGGAGCTTGAGTGTGTACTTTGTCATTGAAATTTTGTAATTGCATATAGAAGGAGTAGTTACATAATGTAATTTGAAACCATCAAATGTTTAAGTGTAGACACTTAAATATTATGCGCTGCAAAAGCAAATGTATTGTTATTTTATGTTTTGTTGTGATTGGTAATACAAAACGAAAAAGCGACATATTTTATTATGTTCCTCGATTAAGTGAATAATAACGAGCTAAGCTCTTCTTCTTTTTGACAAATAACACAGTATGATGATGGATATGAACCGCACGCGTAACATTAAACCACAAAACATATTTTACGTGAAGTAATATAATCTGCAAATCCATCTTTATGGAGCATACATTTTAAACCTAAGTTTAACAGTTAAAATTGTTTGCCTCCCAACGGGAATTGAGGGATTGATAACTGTCCAACGCCGCGGCGACGTGAAAGCAATCATGTATTATTTGTGTCTATGCATTACGTAACCTCCACTAAGGATAAAATCAAATCTGCCAATTATTAAAAAAGGGTTAACCAGTTTGGTTCCATTTTTGAGATGTTATCCAATGTTTATCTCCTCAACCCTCGTATAAAATATCGTTTTGCAAATAACATAAGAACATAATTATTTTTCTGATGAAGTTGATATACTCGTACAATCTATCTAATCTATATCGTATTTATTCTCTAGCAAATGACACAAAGTTTAAAGCCTTTGAATACGGTTACCAGCGATATCACATCATTAACATCTTCTGATCATACAAGAACATTTACTTTGAGATTTTTACTGGGCCAATTCTTCAAAAATCACAACCGTTGGAATAACATATTGCGATTGCAGAGCTTATTACGAATAGTGCAGATGTTTGGGACTTTTAAAAGGTTTGTTTTTATTAGCAAAGAGAAGATACACTAAACAACCATTCTCAAAACATTACAAAACCCTCTCAAAAGGTGGTCTTTAAAATTGTATTCTTGAAACTGATGGCTATTTCCTCTCCTCGAAAATTGAGGTAGCCCAAAGGTTATTGGGCCTAAGTGTTCTTAATTGCGTAGCTTTATAGTGATAGACCTCTTTCAATCAAATATATGTCAACCTATATAAACTAAAAAGTTGTTCGCCCCTATGAGAATTTAGAGGGCGAAAAAACATTTCGTAATAACAACCTCACTACATCATTATTTTTTGGGAGACGGCGCTAAAGGGAACTTTGGCCAATGATTATATACAGTATTTGGTACGGTGGTGTGACTTTTGAGGCAAAGACAGATGCAACAAAGATATTTGCGACCATTTGTCATTTGGAAAATGACGCACATGACAAATGCGGCACGGACAAATGCGGCACATTGTCAGGACAATTGCGTTTTTTTTTGTTTTATATACATCGCATTTTTATTACTATATAAAAAACTGCAAATTGAATATATATCACCAGAAGTAGAGATATATTATTAATTGCACTATACATCCCAATTTTTTTTCTTAAAATCTCAAGACCGCACCAATAACCACACTAAAAAAATCTAAAAAGACTCTAAGTTTATGAAATTCTTGGTTTTTGCAATTTTTTTGTATGTCCGGACAATTGCGGCATTTTTTACATAGTATAATATAAATGCGATGCGTGACGAATTAATCATGTGCGCATTTGTCCTTTTCTCATTTTTAGAATAGCCTCATTTATCCTATAACGCAAATACTATGTGCCGCATATGGAAAAATATCCCTGCCCATTTGTCCGTGGCTCATTTCTCATGTGCCGTACTTGTCATTTTCTCATTTCAAAAATTGCCGCATTTGTCCTATGCCGCAAATATGCCGCATTTGGAAAAATAGCCGTGCAGTCTTTGTCGTTGAAAGATTTCGGAACCTAATGACATTTATTGGATTTTGAATAACCTCCCTTTGTGGTAATTAATGGTAGCAATTGCTGTAATATTCGTAAAGGGTGTCTCAGAAATTTATTATATATTTATTTATTTAACGATTTTTTATAACTATATTATGTTAACTATATTATGTTCAGTAGAAAATATATGTATATGATAGGAAGCGTGAGTATGACACAATTTTGTGTCTCGGAAATTCCTCTCTCTTTTAAATTTGGTAGCCCACTCCAAAACTTTTGCAGCCCACCAGTGGGTCGCAGACCACAGTTCGGTAACCACTGGTTTAGGATATTCTAAGACCTCCTATAAAACTAGTGTACTATTTTGTCTGTATCTTTAGTTTATGATATCAACAAATGAACATAATGAGGAAAACAAATAAAATTTGGTAGAATTTATTAATGGTTGAATCACATTCTTGTACACTCTATCTTTATAGATAGATATAACATTAAACATTTTATGTTCTATTTAGGTAATTTTCTCCAGAAGAAACATACTCAAGATAATTTTTGTTTTTGAAATATAATCATTTTTATTGATTTAAAAAAAATACTCGCGCGTGGTACTTGTTTGTCTGATTTTTTTTTTATTGAGTGTGATCTAATCTTGGCCTCATAAAGACATGAAAAAATGGTTCTTCCTTATTATTTTGGGGATTTTGAATGTAAGGACTATGATTTTTTTTGTGGTGTTTTTTTAGAATTCCCATTCCCCATTTTCTCGATTATCAAAACCTACGAAAAGTTCACCTATGAAGAAAGAATAATTCTGGAAATATGCGGTTTACTCAACTTCCTTCACCAGTATCCTATATTCTGGGCTGCAGGTTGTCTTGTTGAGATTTACCTATACGCCATCAAGTGCATTTATGTGAAACACCTAGTGTGAGTGGCACATAAAGGCACATTGCAATTTCCATGGTATTGATAAAGTCCCTTTATCGCACGTGCGCACCATTCTCAAAATCTCATTTTTATATATCGTTTATATGTATATATTCTATATTATTTACACATATATATGCATTTATAAATTTATATAAATTCGTACATACCCGTTTGTCCATACGCAAAGATGCATGCATTGTATCCTTGAAATGCATTCTCAAGAATGTCACGTCCCACCGAATCAAACACCTTTTCCTGGGTGGCAAAGTGTGGCGCATCTGCCTCAATGGAATAGAAGCAATGATCAAATGCAAAGGTCTTTGGTTGTTTTCTGTAAACGAAAATAAATAGTTTTTTTTTAAATAATATATTTAAATAGTTTTGAATTGAATGTGTCTGATGGTAAATGGTGTATATATTAATATTGAGGGACTGTTATAGTAGATGCAGTCCAGCTCGGAGGTCACCGTAGTGTTTTCTGTGTTTTACACAAGGTATATTAAAAAAATCATTATAAAAATTTGGCATAGTATTTAAATAAAAATATATTTTGTTAAATATGATAAAAAATCTGGTTTATTTCAGCGGTTGACTAAGGGTTATTTTGGGTTTTTAACCGTTTTTTAACCGGATAAAGAATACGATAAAGAATACGGCCGTAATGATTTTTAATTATATTTATAAAAACAAAAATTAAAGTACACAATACAATAAAGTCTTTAAAAATAAATATTCCATTTTTTACAAAAGAAAAAAACGTAATATAGAGTAAGAAATAATAAAATCATGTAATTGTTTTAAACTTAAAATAGCTCAAAAATAGCCATTTTTGACAAAACGCCAGACAAAAATATTCAGTTCAGTGAATGGTAATTGTTTCAACCCCAAATTGTGTATACAACTAAAACGACATGCGCAAAAAAATAATCTCTCTCTCTAATGTCTAATCAATATTTCAAAATGGTTTTATACGCGATATTCGGTACTATGCTCTGCCGAAGCGACGCAAAACGCCGGTGACTAGAAATGAACATCAGGTAAAGCTTTGACCTGGAAAAACTATATTTGAGTATTTATATACAGGTTGGTTGATGGAGGATGGAGGATGAGACACCGGTTATCAAGTGATATAGGATAATCCAATATGAATAAAGCGGACATAAACTCATTTCAGGCATCAACAGTAAAAATAATTGAATATCCATCACAGACAAAAAAGGACGAGTAAGAAAATAAATAGAGACTTGCACAAAATTTTATCAAAAGCAATATCATTTTTAAGTTCAAAATAAAAATTATAAATTAAAATAATAAAACAAAACAAATTCAAAACAATATTGTGTTAGATTCCTGAAAAACGAAGATTTACACATAAATACCCCCTCATTCCATACATATCAAAATCACAGAATAATAAAAGAAAAATATATTATTTTATAAAAACAAAAAGAGTTAAAAAATCATTGCTCTTTTTTATTTGATAAAGATAGACTGAGATATAAATTTAATACAAGTAATTTTGGAGTTCATCTGGAAACATTACCAAACCATACATAATTGTCAATAAATTACTTAATTAATTAATTAAATTTAATAGTCGATTAAGTGTTAAATATGTTCGGACTGTAAAATTTATAAAATCAAACCCTGGCACTAAACTATAATTGAGGATTTACTCGTTTCCGCAGTGAAACCTTAAATATGAGAAAGAATTTTCCGGTCGTGCGGACTAATGTATATCAAATGTTGAATCAAGGAGTCCGGCCGGAATAATGATATAGTATATATATATATATGTATTGTACAAATATAGGAATATGTATCTTTATATAAATATATATTTTATATTACTATACTATATGTAGCAGTGTATTTTTTATTAGGTCTACGAGTATAAAAACACATTCTCGACAAGGGTAAGGCTGAGGTTACAAAAAAAGTATAT